>JAULBR010063537.1:0-14318 GCA_032355825.1 Melanodrymia aurantiaca
CGTTTTGTTGCCTTTAAAAACGCATGCATGGATTCCACAATTCTAAAGTTTGTGTCCGACGGATAGTCGTTTCTGCCCAATAATCCGGTCTTCTTTTCAGTCCTCATTGCCTCGTTTTCCGTAACATGCCTTGTCTGTTGATTACTTCATTATTCAATAAACCATCATGTCCCTTTCTCTTGACCAACCCACATATATCGCACATATCCGATTTAGACCCGTTGGGTTAATTTCCGTTCTAACCAGTGATTCACGACTGGTCAATCAACTATCCTTTCTATGGGAAAGTGAACATAAAAGATTCCTTGCTGATATTCGAAGAGTGGCCTATGTGGGAGCAGTTTGTTTCCTCCATGACATCCAATAAACGCTAATTAATAATCAATGCGTTCCAGTGGTGCCGTTAAACAAACAAATTTTATCTTTAACTTTATCCGAATTTAAAAAAAAAAAATTCACTGCCTAATTTCTGGTGACAATAAATTTAAAAATAATTTTTTATCCGATTTTGGTACGTCCAATGCTAAATTAAATTCAGTATTGAATACTTCTTGTACATTTCGTACATTTTAGTTTGATTTAGGTTGAGTTCAAGGTACGTCTTGGACGTTTTGGCTCTGCAATAATTGCTGTGAATTGCGTGAAAAGAACTGATGTGTTCAATGACCCTTCTCTTCATGCTGTTCGATATTATTCGATTTGCATGCTTTTATCTTGTCCTAGTGGTACTGTGTCCCAAGAGGGAAAAAAAGTTTGCACACTTCAACTTCCAGATAAAATAAATATTTAAAGCAAAATGTTCACCTTGTGTTCTTAGAGCCATTTCTAGTTTTGTCTTGCCCTAATGGTGTAAGTGCAAAAATGTAATTTGTTTGCCCTTCGTTGTCTAATGTGTAGCAATTTGGATGACAAAAAACTCGTTAAATATACATGTACATATATTGATATTGTCAGCACTAAGATGTAAATAAAAGTTAATTTAAAAAAAGTTTTATAAATATGTTACAAATAGCATTAGCTTCGCAAGCACGGTGGCATTCTTCTTAAAAACTAGGCTTTGTGGCTTTAATAATTGAAGAAAGTTCCATTAGCCAGAAATAATTATGTTACAAATAGCATTAGCTATACAAGCTGACTTGACTGACTGCATTAGTAATTTAGTATAAGGTGCCTCGTCCACTGAAAGTTTACACACCCACGCTCTGGTTACGGTCAACTGTCCTGTACCAGCTCTGCGGCATTCGTCTTAAAGCGAGACATTGTTTCTTTAACATAATAATATTCATGATTCGATTAACACCATTTCACCTCACAATAATAAAAAAGACGATTTCAGCGAATGTAGTACAAAGACTTCCACTAATTGCCCCACAGAGAAGATCACCTTAACCTAGTTCAAGTGCTAATAGGATGCACTTGAGATCACACGACAGAACTTTACATTATTGGTAGGCTTACAGCTGTCAGAGCTGCAGTACTAGGACTGATTGCTGGACGGTTAATACTCCATAACAAAAGGACATCGTTTGAACGGTGTGGTCATGCCGAATCAGATTAAACCAGTCTTCTCGCAGGCCAGCCTCGAGCACGACAGACGAGATGAGAGAATCGAGGTGTAATGAATATTTACCGTTGTATAGAGACTAATGAATATTTACAGTTGTAACCCACTCGTCATGGGTACAGCCTCGGCACCGGGTTCCGGCCTTTGATGGCGGACCGTACCCACGGAGGGGGTATCTAAACCTTCATTGAATAAAGGCACCTTAAGCCAATGCCACTGACTGACTGACTGACTGACTGACTGACTGACTGACTGACTGTCCTGTATATGGAAGAGTAAATATAAATGGTGCTTTAGTGTTCAGTAATAAGCAGAGGGTTTCCTCTGTCTTGCTAACACTAACTTCAGTTACGTCCTGGGAAGGCAGTCGGGGCAGCTTTTCTGTGTCCACGACAGAACGGGTTTAATCTCAATAAGTTACAAGAAACTAATTAAACATTTATCGAGTTTTGGTCACATATCAATCACTAACTGCACCGAATAAACTTTTAGTAAATCAGCTGTAGTGACAATGTGCCTTTAACGCACGCGATGATTAAACGAGACATACTGAGGTTCAATTACGACTTAGCCGCATCATCGGTTGAAAATGAGTAACAATTTTGTCACCTGGATTTTGAAATATCGCTGCGTTTTAAATGCAAATAGAAATACAAAAGGAAGCAATTATCATTAGAAACTCGACCTGCTGTATACAGGTAATATACATGTACAATGTACAATGTGCATGTACTCATTTGTCGTATACAATGTACATGTCCTCATTTGTCTTTTATGCTCAGCCCTAAGCTTGACTCAAGCCTATTGTCATGCCATAATGAAATGGTAGCCGCAGGCCTTTCAACGGTGTATAACCTATCTTAAATCAGATCAAATGTAATAAAATAAGGAAATGTGACACTGTTTACAATCAAACCAAACTTTTTTTTTGGAACTACATGTATATGGACAAATAGTGACACCTATATCTTATCTCAGAAGCGCAGTGGTTAACGCATCGGGTTTAAGACTCCCGTTCGTGGCTTATGGGGTGTTTAATCCAAGTACCGACTCCAACCCCGAGTGAGTGCTCCGCAAGTCAATGGATACTATAGTACTTCCACCTATACAGACCAGTGTCCCCAACTGGTGTAACTAAAGCCGTGGTATGTACTGTCCTGTATGCGGACAAGTGCATATAAAAAATCCCTTGTTGCTTATCAAATAGGAGTAGCGGGTTTCCTCTCACACTAACGTCTGTCCTTGACTGGCTGTCGAGGCATCTCCTTGGCTGCCTGTCGAGGCATCTGGACAGCGTGACCATGACATATCTGCATGAACCTTAATTGGATATAAGCACGTTATAGTTATAACTAACTATACCTTGTAAATAGGTCATGACATGTACCAAACGACTCCAGGTGAGCTTGAGAAAGACACAGGTTAATATGCAAGAAATATGGACTGTGTGACCATGACATACGTACTTGAACCTTAATTGGATATAAGCACGTAATTGTTATTCACTAACTAACTAACTAACTAACTAACTATACCTGGTAAATAGGTTGTAGCCATGACATACCAAACGACTCCAGGTGGGCTTGGGAATGACATGGGTTAATATGCAAGAAATATGGACTGTGTGACCATGATATACGTACTTGAACCTTAGTTGTATGTAAGCACGTAATTGTTATAACCAACTATAACTAACTCACTATACCTGTAAATATCTTGTGGCCATGACATACCAAACGACTTCAGGTGGGCTTGGGAATGACACGGGTTAATATGCAAGAAATATGTTTACAAGAGAAAACATGACAGGTTCTGTGTTTATCATCTGTCATGTGTTGGTCCGAACACGGATCGGCTGTGTTCGCAAAGGTATACTTCTAGAGAACAACCTCGTAAAATGATACACACCTCTGTGGGAAGAAACTGTTCTCTCAAACATCACTTATGTACACAAGGCAATATTCATGCATGTTGTCAAACTTGTGTTTTTCATTGCATTTCCAAGGTTAAAGGCACAATGCCTGCTTTTAAAGACGAATTCCACCGATAGCATTAGATACGCAAGCATGCACGGTGGTATTCGTTTTGAAACTCGCCGTTGGGTCTTTAAGTTCTATGGTGGTATATATGAACCAAACGGACTCTTTGATAAAAGATCAAGTTTTCTTCTTCTTTTTAGCAGTATATATTAATTATACTAAACGCACGATAATATCGAAACTTGGTCACAGAGGAAACCCCCTACTGTATATTTTAAGTATATTTTCTGACAGACAAATGAGCACACACCACAACCTTTGATAGACCAGTCGTGGGTCACTGGTTGGAACGGAAAATAACCCATCGAGCCACTCCATAATGGTATGTCGAACAGAGTGCACATGATAAAGAGGGTTGGGTTGGGTCATTTTTGGTGTGCTTCCATCAGAAAACTGTTCAAGCACACCTGTCATGGGCACAACCTCTGACTTCGGCAGAGAGTTCTGTCCACGACAGGCATGATAAAGACGACTAAACTGGCATTTATTATTAAGAACGACTGGTTTGGCTGAAGGTGTATGGTGTTGGACTATCAAGTGCCACGCGAATTGGTGCAATTGGTTCGAATCCCACTTGTGCACATAAGTGGATTTTTTTTCATTCTATATATATATATGCACTTTCTCGTATATATCACTTTCTCGTATATATGATTATTAATCAGTGGTTATTGGATATCAATCAAACGGTTATGTCAAAACATTTCCAGATTGATTGATCGCTGACATCCTTAATAGATATGATGAGGAGCGTGGCGTAGCTCAGGGCAAAAATGTTCATCTATATATGGTTCGTGAGGTTAAGGGATCGATCCGTCTTAGTGGACCCCTTGGATTATTTCCCGTTCCATCAAGTCATCCACGATCTATACCTCAAAGGATGTGATGCGCGCCATCCTGTCTGGAACCGTGCACGCCATCCTGTCTGGAACCGTGCACATAAACGATGCCTTGCTGTTAATCGGTAAATGTAGTCTATATGGCGGTATAGCTGGTTTGTTTCGAGGCCATGTATCAGTAATGTAAAGCAAACCAACTTTATGATATGAATACGTATAAGTAATAACTACGAACATCTGAAGGTATGAAGTAGCATAGTATTAATACGTAAACAATACACTACGAACAGACTACATACAATATGTGTGTACGATGTTTTGATGTCTAATGCGATACCATAATTCGATCCGTTTCACGCGTTTGGTCGCTTTGATGACAACCTAAAATGGCGGTGCTTACGACGGGTGCCACCGGTAATGCAGGATACACTCAACTTTCGCGAACAGCCTGTTGTTATCATTGCTGTACCTTTGGCCTGTGATCTCTCACCAATGTGTGCGTCAAAGACGTGAAAGTAGATCATATCCTGCCCAGCCGGTGGCACTCGACTTAGACAAGACTCATTGGCTTTTACGTTTCATAAAATTAATGGTAATTTTTTTATGAATCATTACATACCAAACAACATAAAATACATGTTTGATTGATTGGTTACTTTCTTACCAATCTTGAAACTCACGTGCTCAAATTTAGCAATTTGAACTAGACAATTGAACATGCACGTTTATCGGCGATGTCCGAAAAATGACGACCGCGTCACGTGACCATATAACAAGATGGAAAATAATATAACTGCCCTACGTTCAATAGGGCGAGCGCTCTGGAACTATGCGACTGGTACCGATCGTGTACTATCACATCACATTTATTTATATTAGATGTAAATATCGGTGTCAAAACGTTTTGTCTCAGAAGCAGAACGCCCGCGCTATTGAACGCAAGGCTGATTTCAAGGTTGAAGATGAGATGTTTATTCAGGTAAATATGCACACGCGATAAAATTAGCATTAAAAAAAATCCTACAACGACATATATATTGGGATATAAGTGTTGTTCATAAAATGATCGATTGGAGGCTTAATTTAGCCCGCCGTCAAAAACAACGATAACACGTGACCCGACAATGTAATTGAGAGAGGGCTCGATTTGAAATTGGAAGCCAGGGGCCTATTCCACAAACATTTACGACTAGTTGTGGACGTAAACGTAAATAGGTGACAAAAAGTGTTTCCCAAAATATAATTAAACATACTTGTGTCCAAGAATGGATAGCATCATCAAATGACCAAAAACCCATGACGTCTCAGCTATACTAACAGTAATCGTATCATTAACAGTTAGTGATTGACATTTCTATACATACACTGTATATTTACGTTTACGTCTACAACTAGTCGTAAACTGGACTTACGATGTTTTGTGGAACAGGCCCGAGTTCTGCTGTTTTATATATACATAACATGCGTATATTAATAAACTGAGAAATTCAGTTTATATTACATTCCATTTAAAAAAAAAAAGAAGATGACTTCTTGCAAGATATTTAAACAGGCAATTTATCCTACTATTAAAATGAATTAAAATAACACAAAAAAATTGTTTAGCAACTTTAAAGATACATCCATCTAATTATGCTTTGTTATGCATTTATGCCATGCCATTAATGCCACGCGAATCGGTGCAGTAGGCTCGAATCCCACTTATACTCATAAGTGATTTATCACTTTATATAAAAACTGGATATCATTTTATATACTAAAGATCTGGGGCGGTATTTATCAAGCGACTTAAGTCAGAAATAAGACTTAAGTCTAAGAAAAAACTTAAGTTTCTACGATTATGACTTCAGTTCTGAGAAGAAGAAAAAACCCTATACATAAGTTTTGGACGTTTTTGACTTAAGTCTTAAGTTTCCTCCTGAGGTGTCTCAAGAATTCTACAAAAACTTAAGCTTACGTTGTTGTACTACCGTATTCAATTTAATGAAACTTAAGTCAAAACTTAAGAAAAACTTAAGTTGTTTAATAAATACCGCCCCTGATATAGCAAACATTGACTGGCCTGTCCAAACCTCGTTCTATCTCTCACGTGTCACCAGGTGTCATAAAGCCTTGTCGGACGCGTCACACCCCCCGGACAAATGCACATTAAGAGCTAATGTCCTGCCTACGTTATATACTTGCAGGTCGTTATACCGTTAATGTCGGCCAGCGTGACGGACGCATGCATAACTAAACGTCACGGTCCGGCCAGATAGCCACGAGCTGTGGTCACGATCGGCCATTATCGTCGCATTTTGGTTAAATATTCAACACGTTAGCTGGACACGGAACGGCTGTGAGTTAGTGTGTATTACTGGTCACACTTTGCATCTTGTCAACAGACATATTGTCAGTGGGATGATGATGACAGCAAATGGGTTAATCATTGTACGTACTTTGCATCTAGTCAACAGACATAGTGTCAGTGGGATGATGATGACAGCCAATGGGTTAATCATTGTACGTACTTTGCATCTTGTCAACAGACATATTGTCAGTGGATGATGACAGCCAATGGGTTAATCATTGTACGTACTTTGCATCTTGTCAACAGACATATTGTCAGTGGATGACGATGACAGCAGCCAATGGGTTAATCATGTTGCGTCACAATAAATGGGTTCAGTTGTATTTGAGATTTGAAATACTTGAGTATTATTAGGCGATTCCATGGTATTTGTCCCGTCCGAAACCTTTTTTTTTTCTCTCTCTTTGTTATGTAAATAAATGCAATATTATTATCAAATTTAATTTAAAAAAATTTGTACTACAAATTGAAATTCCTAACAGTTGAATTATCTAACAACATAGTGTTTGTCTTAACTAACCAAAATGATGAAAAAAATATCGATACGGACGTGACAAATACCATGGAATTGCCTTATATTAGACAATAACAGAAGAACGTCCTTGAATCAAAACTTAAACTTATTTTCACGATCATCCAAGCGGTTACATGCAAATTATTTATCATAACACTTATCGAGTAGATCTACCTTTCATCTTCTCAATTGTCAACGTTACGTTGACGTGAAATATGTTCTGAAACATCTGAAGCAATAAGTGTATAGACTATTAAATTATCTATCCTGTATTATCAAGTTTAAATTCCTCGTGAAATAGTTTCCATTTTAGTCACTCGTTAAAGCTCATGGCTATGGAAATAATTTCATTTGAGACTTTAAACTTTATAGCATAGGATAGTTCGTTTGGTATCCTCTATTGATCTATTGATCTATTGTCTTTTGCTGTCGCCATACATTATCATTATTGACGAATGGCTACCAACCCACGTTTCTTGTCATAATGTATTGGTTACATGAATTTTTAAACTTCATCCCGTACAAAACTGCATTCATATAAATGACGTTGATCACAAACATTTGTTTTGGTGCACGATCTTAATAAAATAGTGATAAACCAATCCATAAATCTTAGACACACTTCAATTACTTTTTTCTCTTCATGACAGTTTTGATTGGCTACCTATGAATTAATTAAAGGGTGTGTCATATTTTAATCAAAAGCGTTGTTTCATTAGCGGCGCTGAGGATCTCTGACACGTGTGTTTGGAAAATCAATGACTGGGTAACGCGTTGAGGTTACGCGCATGAAAGAAAGTGATAAAACAACATCAGGTGGAGTTCATGCATATTTCAACACGTGGATTACAAATACACAGAGTACATTACAAATTTGGCGAGTTTTTTACAGTATTTTTTAAGTATTATATAATTAACATTTATTTACATCTTATTGCCTACAATATCAATATATTTTTATCCAATGTGTTTATAGTAGGTTCATAAATATATAAACTTATTGGACTTTTGTCTACAATAAAGTTGTACGAGACCAATTATGTTTTCAATAGTATACACTAAACAATTATAAATATTTCGATGACCACAATTATATTGGATATACATATATTGATATTGTAAGCAATTGTATAGAAGTAAATGTTAATTTTAATAATAAATAAAACTTTAGTAACCACACAAACATGTTACAAATAGCATTAGCTGTGCAAGCACGGTGGCATTCGTCTTAATACTACAGGCATTGTGCCTTTAATTATACAAATCCGTTTTGGCTTGTTATTTTTAATTAATATAATTTAACAAATTTAATGTTTGTAAAAGTTATTCGATTTTGATTTTTGAATTTTTTTTTTTGCTGTCGATATTGACGAATACCTACAAAACTCGCTTTTATTATCATAATGTATGGGATATATGAAATTTTATGCTCAAATAAAATTTATACTTATAGTTAACTTCATCCTGTATAAACTGTATTAATGAATGATGTTGGTAACAAACAAACATTTGACAGACGATCTTAATAAAATAGTGGTGAACCAATCCATAAATCTTAGACACACTTCAATTACTTTTTTCTCTTCGTGACAGCTACTTATGAATTAATTAAAAGGTATGTCATATTTTGACAAAAGCGTTGTTTCATTAGCGGCGCTGTGGAATTAGTGTCGGAACAGAAGGCGATATCTGACACGTGTGTATGGAAAATCAATGACTGGGTAACGCTTTGAGGTTACGCGCATGAAAGAAAGTAATCAAACAATATCGGGTGCAGTTCATGCATATTTCAACACGTGCATTACAAATACACAGAGTACATTACCAATTTAATGATGCATTGTACATAAATCATCTTTTCGTATGCTCTTCCTTCCCCCTTATCCCCAAATCGATACCGTTTTGAAAAACAAAAGGAAAAACAATAATGATCAATAATGTCACGTGACACCTGTCAGTGTTGATATTTATATTTGATAACAAGCAATCGAAATGCATACCACGACATGTGACACGGAAGCGGTGTGTTTGTCGCGTCCATTTAAACACAAAGGGGCCGATTGAGCGGACCAGAAGCTAGTTTGACACTGTGTACACTGTACTTGCTCTACCGTGTGCGTTTAGCAGGTGGAAGGCAAACGAACCGTCCAAGTAAACATCACTGAGTCAGCAAGTTGACGTCAGCAGTGGAAATATCGAAAGATTATAGTCGGCAGGGGCGTAATGACACGAGACTGGTTCGGAGAGTGAGCGGCGAACGTGTGTGGATTATTTCAATCTGTGTTAATGACTGACAGCGTAATATTATGGTACATGTATTTTTTGTTGTTGTGTAAAGAGATAATAATCGTCACACGCTGCGCGGGTACAAGGTAATGGAGACTATATTGGTATAAGTCAGGGGATCTAAGGTCTGCAGTCTACCTATATGAAATTCTGTTTTTTTTTTCATGGCGTAATGGTAATTTTTAGGGGAATCCCCGCCTCACTCCACCCAAGTGAAAGTTCCATGACATTGCGTATGTTAGAGAAGTAGGCGTTAAGAGATCGTTAGTAATGACTGAAATCGGTGATTTATGGTACGACCGGACCGTGTTAGTTGTTAGGAAAATTGGATCAATCAGACCACCGCCCCCACACTCAACTACCGCCACCACCCAGTCACCAAATTGCCCCTCCCCCATACAACCGCCTCCAAAAGATCACATTAATTTCCCCCCGCTGTTTCCTTTCAGTATTTATCATATGGAACGATATAAATATCGTTCCATATGATAAATACTATCGTTCTATATGATAAATTTAACACCAGTAGTTACACTATAAACTATGAAAATGATAAACGGGTCCACTGAGGAGGATTGATCCTTGTACCTCCCCCACATGAAGCGGACGCTCTTGTGTTGAGCTACGTCCCTCTCCCATATAGATTAATACCTGCGGGAGAGTTCGTTTTTAAAAAATATATATAAGTCGACCTTCAACAGAAACAACTTTGTTTACAGGAGTGGTCCTAGCACGGTGCTTTTTTTATATTTCCCCCATCTCCTGTTTTACTCGACATTCCCCGCCACGAATACGGCCTGGAACAACACTAGTGTAGACGTCACATATTTGTAGTAACGAATTCGTTTCAACGGTTTGTTTCTATTCTTGCATCCAGCATGTAATAGCATCAAATAAGGTCATGTCGACAATACGTTATTGCGCAGCACTATTAACGAGAGGTTAATATGAGGACAAGAGCACGTAAGGAACTTACGATTTATCTCCACCAATTTAGATAAGGATCTTTGTAAGCCACTTGATTGTAAATTTGATCTGTTTTAAATCCTCCATTGTAAATAGTGCAGCGCTAACAATGTAACGGATTGGAAGCGTTCAACCTGGTGCATGCATCAGAACCAGTATATACAGTGTATATGGATATTAATAACTATTACGTACACTCTGTCCTGTACACGCAATCGAGCCTCCTGGATTGCGCACCCAGGACAGCGTGATTGAACCTTAATTGGATATAGGCACGTACATTTTTTTTATAGTAAGTAAGTATTATGTACATGTACATTTACTTGTAAAGAAAAAAAAGTGTTTACTTAACGACACATGTACAGAGTTTAATTAGAAACAATTGTGTGTCAAACATAAGTTAACTTCGACACATCACATACACACGGAATTTCCTGCTGCCACATAGGCAAGTCTTAAATTAGCAAAAAGTATTATTTTATATGCATTAATTTTCTCATAGGGTATGACATCACATACCACGACCTTGATACACTAGTAGCGGCTACATTTTCTGATTAGCAACAAGTATTATTTTATATGCAGACAGGACAGGACATACCACGGTTTTTATATAACATTAGCCGAAGAACTATTTTCAACACGAATAAAGACGGCAGGGTAAGCTCAATTTTCGTGAACATCTGATATCATCACTTCTTTGGCTGGAAATCGTATATACAATATGACTTGGACTCCATATTGTGCAGAGATACGTTTCTGACATGTCAAACCTCTAGTGAACTCCATTGACGGATCGAGGATTTCCGTGACGAGAGACTCAGAGATAGTTTTCATTATGAAAATGTACCATCCGTGCAATGTATATCTTTAATTTTAGAACTGCACCCGATCCTCTTTCACTTTCAATTTACAACAAACATTTCCCGCCAAAACCTAGTAACCTGTTCTTTATGTAACCACGAGCAATACTGTAACAAATAACCAGGCACAACAGTAGGCCAAGCAACAAGTGTATTTCTTAACCACCCATTTCCCCTTGTCAAATAATTACACTTTCTCTCTTTCACTTCTAATAGGCGGATTTGTCATGCAACACAACACTATGTAATTAACACATTACAGTTTGTCGCGCGGGGATGCGACAGAAGGCAAGAAAAAAATCCCTCTCAAATACCGAAATGACATCACACTACCATATGTTCACCTCCACTCTCTGTTTTTACTCCCCTCCCACAAAACCCGCGATCCGCAGCGGTTCATTCAGAATGCGGGGACGTTCCAAACAATGCCTCTTCAGAGGAGGAATCGTGTGTGTCTTTACAAGACGCAATTAATTCACTAGCAAACACGACACAAACAAATCTTTTAACTGATTTACTAAAGCAACAGGTCATATCTGATAGCAGCGCACGACAAGGCGGGTAGCCTTGACCCGGGCCAGGCTCCTCTAATTTGCAAAGAATACACCTGCTGTCTGCTATACTCATCAAATATGACAATACGAAGCGAGCCATCGGCTACTTTATTCAACAGGTGCCAACTGTTGCACTGTGACCAGACAGATGGCCGGATTTACAATCTCTTTCTTCAATGTCCAAGGCGGTCAGAAGTCTGACCACAGCTATGGCTCCAGAGACAATCTTTCCGGATCATAATCTCATCATTTCCACGGCAACAGTGTATTAAGACGAATGTCTTGTCTTTCTCTGTCTAACAAAAAAGGCGGGATTTACGGCGTGGTCTTGCTTTCCCGCACTTTCGGAAATATTGTATCACTGATACGAAGTTTAAATACTATTGTTGTCCTATATAGTTTTGATTTCATCATTGCGTGCAGTCGCGGCCTGGTTAAAATACTAGTATATCTTCTTATTCAGAGATAAACAAAATAAAGATTTGATGGTGGCATTGACGATTTTTCCTTTATTTTATGGAAATCCAGAGAGCCGATAGTTATTAACCGTTTAGAAATAGTCATTACATACAAAAACAAAGCGGGGAAATTATGTAGAAGAGCCTGCTATAAAAAAACAAATCGCGGATCCACCAATAATACGTATTACTTATAAAGTCGAGGCATCTCAATTGCGTTGCCAGGACAGACGTACTTGAAAATCAGTTAGATATAAGCATGTAACTAAGTTATAGCTATAAATTTCATGATACAAGGAATTTGCTCCACCTCTCTCGATCTGTCATTACAATGTCCATTACAATATAAGATGTCAACGTGAAATCAGATGTATAGAGGTTGTAACCAAGACTGGATGATGCCCACCAGCACCAGAAGGTTTGTAATGCGGTCTTAGATGACTATTATGGCAATTATTGTATTCAGATATTATTATCGCTATACAGTAACTCGGTATCATAATACATTATTTACGACAGCGTCAAAAGTATGTCCACAATGGCGTCAAAAGAAACATCCTGATACAAGATAATAATTAAACGTATGACAAATAACACATTTTGCCATGTTTTAGACTGCTTCGTGATGACAGATCGGTATTATAAACTACATACAACTCATTACTGACGGCGACAGCCATGGCCAGAGCACCAGCCGAAGTATACTTCCGATTGACGACATATACTTTTACGGAAATTACCGACTGTATCAGTACAGCCTTACGCTTAATAGGGCGAGCGCTCTGGAACTATGTGATTGGTACCGATCGTGTACTATAATAATTATCACATTCATTTAAAGCTAGATGCAAACACCGGTTACAAAACGTTTTGGCTCTGTGTGCAAAACGCTCGCCCTATTGAACGTAAGGCTGGTCTGGCTTATCTTAAAACGCATTATTTATTTTGAATCGTAATAATATATCGTATTCCGGTAACCCTGCACATCACTAGCGGACTATTTATGATAGTTGCTGTGACCGCATTTACGTGCATAAGTTCAGCATTAACAGCGGTGAGCTACTATACATGCGGACAACTACCATAGCGCTCAACTGCATGCACGTCGCCTGGGGCACGGTATTTGAAAACTGCATATTATTATCATTTATGCCTGCAATTGATCCTTCATATTATCAAGAACTCATCACAGGCGTAATACACGCGGGGAGGTGGGGCTTGGACATGCAGTGAACATCTAGAAAGAGAACATTTTGCGTTACAAGAGCAATCTCGAAAAATATTCCTTAGTTATAACTTATTTACGTGCTTATATATCCAAACAAGCACGTCTGTCATATAGTCAAGTAGTCCCGCTGGCTCGACTGCCTGTCCAGAACAGAAGTTAGTATGATAGAAGAAACCCGCTACTCCTATTTCAAAAGTAGCAAGGGATCTTTTATATGCACTTTCCCACAGACAGGACAATACATACCATGTTATTTGTAGACCACCTACCCATCGCGGAGCAATAACTCAAGGTGCGAGGCCCCACTATTCGAACCCTTCGAACCCAGTACCCACCAGTCTTAGACGTGGACTGTACATACCACGGCCTTTGTTGAACAAGTTGGGCGGTGTAAGTGGAAGTACACAAGTCTACACATTGAGACTTGCGGAGCTCTCACTCCGGGGTGGAGTCGGTACTGGGGTTAAAACTCCGATATGCCACGAATTGGATTCGAACCCAGTACCTACCAACCTAAAGTCGGAAGCGTTAGCAATTCTACACCACGGTGACAGAGGCTGCATGATTGTCGAAATATATATATGTATCGCCAAATATCGAATAAGGCCCCACACCGAATAAGGCCCTATTTTACTTCCGCGTTCTTTTTTCCGAAAG
>JAULBR010063626.1:0-14315 GCA_032355825.1 Melanodrymia aurantiaca
GGAATATTAAGGTGACCCTTTAAGACAGGTGGCTGCTTAATACAGGTGGCCGCTCAAGCAGGTTTGACTGTATATCATTTTCTGGGTACTGTAATGCATCATTTGTGTCTGTATGTGCAGGTTCCAGTCCAGTACAACATGCCTCTTCCTATGGTGACCATCCTACAGAGTGGCAAAGCTGCTCCAGGAAAACTCAACTGTGTCAAGGAATTCATGATCGTTCCCAAACCTGGCATCAATGCACATGAGGTGATTGCATCATACTTTATAAACTCAATGTCATCAATGTCGTCATCGATAGATGAAATATTTAATTTCATATACATTGTATTGTCTATCCAATGTTTAACACAGCGATCCCTGTAATTAACTGCTGCGATCAGCAATGAGAGTTGTGGGTAACAATGCATGTGTTTCTTTGTACATGCAATGTTTAATCTTTTTAAACATCATCCTTTTTTATCAACTGGAGAAGAAAACACAATGACATCATCCTCAGTTTTAGAAAGTATGTTTGATTAACGAAACCACTGATGAAACACATTGATTATTAATCAACGGTTATTGGATGTCAAATGCACGGTTATATCGACACATGGTCACAGAGGAAACCTACTGCTGCTGCTGCCACATAGGCTATTCTTACTGAGTAACAGCAAGGAATCTTTTATGTATACTTTATCAAAGACAGGATAGCACACGCAATGGCCTTTAATGGACCAGTTGTGGATCACTTGTTGGAGCGGGAAATACCCCAAGGGTCCACTGAGAAGGATCGACCTATCGAACCTCAGGCGGATGCTCTTGCGCTGAGCTATGCCCTGCTCCTAAATGGATAATAATGCGTTTATTTGTGTATGCAATATTTTGTTTGTAATTATAGGGCATTGAGAAAATTCTCAAGATCTACAACCATATTAGCAAATGTCTGGTTGCTAAAGGAGGAGTAAGTATATATACACAGTATTTCTACTATGCACACTATAGTGTGAGAAACTCCTATATGTAAACATAATTTTATACCTGGCCTTTAATTACGTGCATATTGACTTTTTTTATTTAGTGTCCTTAGCATAACACTATTATACAGTATCCCTATTTTCAGTCAATATATTAAAATGTTTTACAACCAGAGCCCTATGACATGTCGCTTTGCCCGGAGTAACCACCGTTATCGAGTACTTTCTGCACATGAGCATATCCAATATGTTCTCCGTTAACTCCACCCAGTCAATTAGAGTCGGCAATTTACACAACACAAAATGTGTTGATTGTCAAAAGATTTCAAGCTGCTATTGATCTTAATTAGGAGAATATATGCATTATTCATGAGCCATGGTCTGAATTATGTTGATTAATGATCCAATAAGTTTTGACAGTTATCTCCCTTTATTTGTATATATTAACTGCTATCAATTCACAATTTTACTTGCAGTCACGAGTTATCCCACTATTTTCTCTACGTAAATCATCACCATAACTATTAACATGCACCACAGTTTGCCATTCTCTACCTGTTCACCACTAAGTTAACCCAATATGTCTAATTAATTTGGTGTTTGGTATTATCTACCACTTTAGTGCAAACCAGTGTAGCATTTTTATTCTCTCACTTACAATTTGGCACAAAAAGTATGATGACGTGACAATAAAGTAAAGCGAGTTGTACACCACTGAGGTTTATGTTAGCAGAAGAGAAAACACTGTCCTTGTTATATCAGCTTCAACATAGTCGGGGGTATACTAGTATAGTGTCCGTCTGTTAATGCATCCATCCAAATCATTTCCACAGAATATATCTACACTAATTGATATAGGATCATCAATACATGTAGGGAATGGGGTGTGGCATACCCCGGTACTAAATGTACAGGGCTCGAAACTCGTCCGAAACGTATGATGTTCATTTTGAAAAAAATTCAGTAGCCCAAACTTGCTTTTGGTAGCCCAAATGAAAAATATTCATATTTCAGCTTTTAAGTAAAGCAAAATGTGCACAGTGTAGGCTAGTATACAAATGTAGTCGCTCCTATTATAGGAAAAAAGATCGCCCAAATAATAGTGTTTGGGCAACTAACCCATAGTTTGTTTAACATCCAAGTCGCTCAAACAGAACTTTGGTCGCATTTGGCGACCTGGTGACTGGCCATTTCGAGCCCTGATGTAGATCCCTGCAACCTATATATTGAACTGAACAGCATAGAAGAAATCTAGGTTTCACTTTCCACAGCACATATTTCCTACAATAATTGATACTGGTATAGATCATTAACCTTTGTAACTGGGTACATGTAGGAAAGGCTACATGTCACACACCAAAATTAGGTCACTACAACCGATATCTTGAACTCTGAACTACATAAACAAAATTACACAATACAAGCCAAATAGTATTCTTTCCTCAGAAAAAGAAGAATTCAATTAATTATTTTAGGGTATATAAATAACTTATTGAAGTTATAAAAATTTATTTTATTCTGCCTCAATCTATCTTTATGAAAAAATAATGGTATCATTCGGTCTGTCTTTAAAATCATGTTCATTTCCGATATTCAATGATGGATAAAAATTCTTTTTTGCAGGGTAAAAAGGGACAAACTGACCATGTAATAGTTCTATTTATATATTTGTGTAGCAAACTGTTACATTTCTTACTTTCTTACATTTTCTTTTTATATCTCTTTTTGTTGAAATGTTTTAGCACCAATATATATGCATTATGTTTAAGGCATGTAAAATATTGATGCTATAACACGCACTGTTAGTAAATTGTTACTTTACGTCTAGCAACATTTATTGTATGCTTTATATATCTTACTAACTTGGAACAGTTATTACAACATGAAGATATTCTTTTGAATGTTTGCATGATTAGTTTGGATGTTTGCATCTATATTTTTTATCTATTCCTTCTTATATAAACTCAATCCAAACACCACTAGAAACATTTTGAAACTTATTAAAATTAATCTGTCTTGTTACTTTTATATAAATAAATTTAATAAATATATATTTTAACATGTTTATGCATTCATGCTAGGGTAACCAATGTAGGTGGTGATAGTGGGGGGGGGGGAATGAGGTAGGTGGGGGAGGCTTTCAAGGACCACCTGCCTTTTTTTAATAGATTATCACTTCAAAATTGAGAAGAGATTGAAAATTGTCATTCAAATTGACTTTATATTTATATAAATGAGTTTGGTCCAAATTATCCACATTCATGTCTACTAATTGTTGTTAAATTCATAACATTATTTACCCCTTCCTTTCTATTGTGTACCCAGAACAACATGCTTGAACCTTCATTCAATAAAGGCATGCTAAATATATATAAAGTAAAGTAATGACATAAAGTACTCAATTTTGAAAACAGTTTGGTTCATAAAATGTCCTTTTTCAAGTTTTGTTTCAGGTGTTTAAACTACATGGATTAATTAGCATATCACTGGATATTCTACATACTTTTCTCATCTCTATCATTAGTATATTCTTATTATACTCAGTTAATTGGATTGTCTGTAGTGATTTTTTTGTACATAACTTTAGTTTGATCTTTAAACTGCTGAAAAACAATAACAGATTTAGAAATAATTTTTGTCTGAATTTAAAATATTATCAAGAATTACTGTAAACAAATTTGAACCAAAAATTGGTTTTACACACATCTTGCAATTTAGTGCATTTTTTCAATCTAAATTTTATTACTATGGAAACTGCATTACCGGTATTTGTCCAGTTTTAGTCAAATGGGAAAAAAACATGGTCTCCTAAATTAACTATTTTTCCTACATGGCATGAAGGATATAAACTTAGTTAAGATGTAATAAGTATTTAATAAACTATTTTTACTACAGTGTTAGCTAAACCAAACTAAAGTAAACTACAAAAAAGCACTCAGACACCTGAATGAAGAGGATGTAGTATACAATTATATCACTCGACATTCTACATACTTCTCTAATCTGTCTCTTGTGCATTAGAAATGTAAGGATTGTGCCTTTCTAAATGTAGAATAGTTTATGAATGTGTTCATACAGTATATTAATCAACCATCTTAGGTAACGGAAACTATAGAAATGCTTCAAATAATGAATTATGGGTGATATAAGCTGATGACCTTTATGCACGTTAAATAGACTCCATGAGTTGTATTTTTTGCTTTAAAATACTTTATTGAACATAGAACCTATATAAGTGCTCTCCGAAGAAACAAAGTAATTGTGTACAGTATAGTATGGTTTGTATTGGCTGATAACATTTATGCAGATTATTTTAGATTTTAGTCTTTCTGATTGTTTGTATATTTAACGATGTTATTTATTAATGATTATGCTGTATTAATTTTACAGCACTGTAGATCCTGCAATTAATGCAATCACAATATTAATGCAAAGAAAAAGTGAATCAATGTTTATTTGCATTAATATGTGTATAACACATTTTTTATTTCTGCCCTTTCCTCTCTATGTGTTAGTATGATAGAGGAAACCCACTACTGTTGATGAGTAGCAAGGTAATTTTTATGCCCTTTCTAACAGACAGGACTGTACATACCACAGCCTTTGTTAAAACAGTTGTGGACACTGGTCGGTGTAAGTGGAAGTACATCTACCCATTGAGCCTTGCGGAGCACTTACTCTGGGTTGGAGTCAGTACTGAGATTAAAAATCCCATATGCCACAAATGGGATTTGAACCCAGTATCCACCAGTCTTAAGCCCAATGTGTTAACTCCAGCGGCATGTAGTCTGATCTACAGTGTTGTTGTTTTGTACCAGACATTTGGGTCATACAAGATGGTAGCTTGCATAACTAGTTTTGTTCAGAAAGTACTTAATCAAGGCCACTTGCATGTTGAATTTTAGTCTGACCATTGTTACTTGCATTAATTTAGGGATGCATTCATTTCAATATCTACAGTATTATGCTATGGGAATTTTATTGTGTCATTAAATGTTGTTTGCATAATTTCCTGTAATTTTGAGTAACTTTTGTGCTTTGTGTCTGTAACTTTTAACCATTTTCATTCTAATATGACATTGATACAATTAGACCTACATTATAGATTTTATTGTGCTCTTGGTAACACGTACTTCATTAAATGTTATTTCATCAATATTGTATAATAAGTAAAATACCTCATTCACCTTTCATTATTAATACAATCACAATGAAAACAACTGGACAAAATAATTTATGATATTTATTGAAATAGTCCGATATATTTCATGATTAATTCTGTATCACTATGTCTACAATTTAGGAATAACAATTGTATTTCACAGCAAAAGGAGTTCACTTGGGTCCAATGCATTCTATATAAATTGCTTACACTTTATTTCCAGAGCATGTTTTAATATTGAATTAAAATGAGATAACTGTTGTTCATGTATTTAACAATTGATCGATGCTATTTTACATTGGGCATTATTGACACTATCTATTTTACTTATAATTTTATTTGGTCAATATAGCAAACAAAACCAGCTTTGAAATGAGTAAATAGTCATATGCAACTCAGTTATCTTCTAGCTATATTAATATATTATGCAAGTAATATGGTTTTTCTGAATTGCTACAATAAGGCATCATTGTGTGCTATTTTGTGAAATATATATACAAAAACGAGTAACATGGCCAAAAGATTGTATCTGCATAATGTTGAATCGAAGGCACATTGACAAAGTCAAGATTGCATGCACTTCCCAATTACAGTCAAAATCAGCAATGGATATATTTTACCTCACCATTGGAACATGTTGTAAGATCAGATATTTTGTTTTTCTCTGTCATGGTGAACCCATGTGATATGTTGTATACATGCACACATGCACACAGTCAATCAATGCAAGACTTCAAATACACACATTCCCACGTTATCAATTCACTTGAAGCTTCATACAAACCAATACACACACGTGCAAAGCACACATTATCAAAATAACTTAAAACTTATTTATGCTATTACAATTAACCTAAAATAGTAGTGGTAATTATTTTCTAAAAATAGATAATTGATATATTATATATTGACTTGATCTTGATCATTGTTAAAATCTATTCCTAATTCAGATAACGGCCAAAAATGTGACTGAGATTGGTGCCTTGTGTCCATCATTAGAAAAAGCTGAACAGGGCATCGACATGATTCAGGATGCCATGACTGCTCTTGACATGACCCCCGGAGAAGACTTTAATATTGCACTAAATGTGTCAGGGCACGAGATTTTTGATCTGGTATGAAACTCTATATTTAATCATTTTTGTAAAATATTTAATGTGTTAGTACACTGACAATTATCAATTATGGACCATCTTTCAAGGCAATGTCACTTTCTTGGGTCCATGAAACATGATATTGCCCGAAATTATGGCCCATAATTGTTTTATTACATAATAATTTAAAAAATTAAGTCCAAAGAGTTATTTTCAACTCTGTTATGTTTTCCGCAGTACTAACTGACGAGCTAAAAGTACAGCACAAAAACCGGTGAGCAAAAATATAATTTACGGAAGGTCATGTGACTGATTTTCGACCAATAAGAATACAGATATATTTTCATTATGTAATAATGATCATTATAGACCACTTAACATGCCAAGACAGGGGATGTTTGACCTGAAGTTTTCTTGGTTTGTTGTAGGAAAAAGGTAAATATGAAGTGACAGCAGGCCAACTTAAATCTCCAGAGGATATGGTTGATTTCTGGGCAGAGATGTTAGGCCGATATCCAGCTGTGAATGTGATCATTGATCCCATGAGAAAAGAGGTACAACCTATTTCCAATATCTGTACACCTATATTGTCATTTGCCATCTAACTGCCTCAGTTTGTTCAGTCATATAATTATAACTCTGAGTCAGACTTGCCAATCCATCTGCTTTCCACAGTCCTGAGTTCCCTGTTATTTCATCATTTCTCCTGCCGAGGAGGAATTTTCTCCTTGGAAATTACATTTTTCTAACAATAAACTGTACCTTTTAAAAAACCATTGAACACGTTTTTTATTGCCCATTTTGGCCAATTTCAGTTTTTGACATCATGATTTGTAATCAGTTGAAATGTTCTGAGTGTACGGTTTTTAAAGAGTTGTTTGCCAAAGCGAAAAATTTGTAGGATATATGGAGTCATAAAATGGTGATTTATTCTCATGTTTCATATACAGTCAAACCTGCTTGAGCGGCAACCTGTATTAAGCAGCCACCTGTCTTAAAGGGTCACTATAATCTCCCAAATCATAAATTTTAGTACATTATAACCTGTATTAAGCAGCCACCTGTCTTAGGAGGCCATTTCTTGCTACTCCCTTAGGTGGCCGCTTAAGACATGTTTCACTGTATTGTCATTATGAAATTACACATTTTTAATGTAATCTAGGATAAAGAAAGCTGGTTGCGGTTGTGTGACAAACTAACCAGCAACTGTTACGTGATGGGCGACTATGGTTACCACCGACCAGGTCTGCTGGTACAGGAGAACCTGGAGGAGGTATACAAAGAATACCAGACGAGTGGAATCGTGCTGCGTCTCGAGCAAATGAATACAATTTCTGATATCATCGCGTGTGCGAGGCTCATGAAAGGTAAACATAGTTCACCGTGTGGAGGCTTACATGGGATGAAATGTGTTCACAGTTGTTATTGTCGGGTGTTTGGCTGTGTACAAAGAGTCCGTTCCATGTACAATTTTAACATTTAATTGTCAGATATTTGTAACAGCAAAAAGAGTCTGCGTGATGTATTGTTTTAAAAATTATTATTGTTAGATGTTTGGCAATGTAGAAAAGTCCAGTTGATGCATCATTTTAAATTTTTTTATTGATTGTAATATTCATTAAAAATCATGTTTAATCTCACTGTAATCAGCTAAAATGGGGTTAACAAAACTTAGTGCTTCATCCATCCTTCAGTTTGTCTAAAATTTATTTTACTCTTTTTACCCCATTTCTTCTTCTCATTCAGCTTTTGATTGATTTACCATTAGGTCAGAGTTCATCATACTATGTGGCCAATCCCATATCATGATGGTTAGGTTCGCTTTCTCTAGATTGTGAACAGATCTCTAGATTGTGAACAGATCTCTAGATTATGTACCGATCTCTAGATTATGTACAGATCTATAGATTATGTACAGATCTCTAGATTATGTATAGATCTCTAGATTATGTACAGATCTCTAGATTATGTACAGATGACAAAGTCCTGTAGAATATATACTACGGTCTGACCTGTCTGTGTGCAGGCACAGTGCAATTTAGGCAATGTCGATCCTCAATAACTGGGAATGAAAACTCTATTCCAGATGTGGTCGAGTTTGTGTTTGGTGTCATTACTACATGTAGTATGCTATACAAACTAAAGATTACTTACATTCATTGTATATTTAATTCTTTCAGATGCTAACAATGAGATTGTTGTTGCAACTTGCAAAGGAGAAACCACAGATGACTTCATTGCTGATTTTGTAAGATTAAACAAATCTATTTACATTTTACTTGATATAATATGTGTGAGGTTAATACTGATTAACATTAATTCACACTGTATTACACCAATTCATACTGATTATATCATTTCCCTGTACCAGGTGTGGGTTGGTTTTTTTTTCACTTCTGGGCTATACAATGATATGGTGTGCTTTAATCCCTTCCATGAGCTGTTATGTAAATTAACACTGTAAAATGATCAACATAATGTGACCATGGGTGTAGTGTGCTTTGGCCAGGGGATGGGAGAGGCCGAATATGAACCTAGCTGACCCAAATATGAACTTAGCAGACCTTTTTGTCTACTTTTCCCCCTTAGGGAGCGGGACGTAGTCTAGAGGTAGAATGTCTGCCTGTGGCGGGATGGTTCGAGGGATCGATCCTCCACAGTGCAAAACATTTTATAGGCTATTTTCCGTTCCATCCAGTGATACATGACTGGTTTATCAAATTCCATGGTGTGTGCTATCCTGTCTATGGGATAGTGCACATATAAAGACCCCTTGCCGTTTTCGGCAAGAGTAGCCCATGAAGTGGCGACAGTGGGTTTCCTCTGTGACCATGTGTCCATACAACCATGCGTCCGACGTCCAATAACTGCTGATTTATAATCGATGTGTTTCTAGTGGTGTTAAATAAAACAAACTTTACTTTTACTTTTCCTCTTATAGCCCAATATTACATTGTATAAATGACCCTGTGTGTTTATCCGAACCCCACACCCAGCCACCATACCCACCCCAGCCTACACCCCTGCAGTTTGTTTCATGCATTCTGGCTGTAATTTGTTTGTCTGTCTCACTTTCAGGCTGTTGGTTTGAGTGTGAAATATATAAAAGTTGGAGCACCATGTCGAGGCGAGAGGATTTCTAAACTGAACAGACTTTTACAAATAGAAGACGAGTTGGAAGGAAAGGGAATTTTAGGATATCAAAATGAACATGTTTACACTCGAATCGAGGTTCCCCCCACTCCAGAACCAGAGGAGACAGAAGACCCACCCCCAACACCTACAAAGAAAGATGGGAAAAAGAAGTGATAATACTACTTGTACGTCAACAGATTTCAGTTATTGAGATCTGTTTTTGTGAAACTTTGAAATGTGAAGGGAAAAAGTTTGCAAATGTTCAAAACCAGATTTATGATACGGCAAGATTGATCTTATTGAGTTGTTTGGATTTCATGTTTTATTGTTGCAAGGAAAATAACCTAAAGTGAACCACACGAGGAAGCAATTAGTTTCAGCCAAATTCATTCATGAATATTTACATGAATAAAGATTTCGCCACACAAATGCCGAGAGTATACTTTTGTAGCTGAGCAACATTCACTAGTGACTAGAGAATGTTCTTTCATGGGTCAACTTCCAAAGCAAAAAGCTTAGTCCAATGAACATGGAAGGTTTTATCCACGACAGGCAGAAATGATCAAACACAATATTTAGATATTTGACTTAACCCCGAGTGAAAAAAAAAGACTGCCAAAATTACACGCATACAGTTACTGCTATTAGCTCTTCACAAGGCATGAATGAATTTCGCTTTAGTCAATTGCTTTTGTGTGCAGTGCACTTAAAAAGTGACTATTAGTAAATAGGTTGCAGAAATCAAGCCACAATAGAAATAACGTGCAATTTTGTAAAATTAACATGAAAAATATCAATATTTTACCAAGTAATAAGGAACTCAGGCCCCCACACAACCACATCCATAAATCAACTCCTGGTTATTCCATACATTAACTTTATGAATATGGTCTTCTGGACAATATAGGAATGAAAAATCACAAGCTTTAAAATCCTCAAGTGTGATAAATTGCATCACTGAACTAGATTGTCTGTAGTTGTTACATTCTAGTTGTATTCTAATTATATTATTGTTCAGCATGAAGTTCCAGCTATACCACAATTTATTTATAATTTATAATTGAATATTACCAATCTGAAAATTACATCATAAACAATGATGCATTAATCAAATCCTGTTTTAATTAAAAGATATATCTCAAACACAAATGTATATTTAATACAGGTAACTTTTAAAATACTTAACAGGTCTTCCAAGCAAGAAAAACAAGTTTTGAATATTGAATTCAGTAACTTTGAAGCACAATTGCAAACTGACAAATTACATTGTTATTTCCAATTTGAAAATAACCTAGTGAAAACAGTCCAAAGTAACAAATGTTGAAGTTACCGGTACATCATCGTATCTATACCCAATTATTTGTTAAATAACTGTAAATTACAATTTGACGATGTCAGAAAAATAGCACATTTTTTGGCAAATGTTAACGTAATCTCATCTTTTATGAATGGAAGTACCGTACATGTAATACTTTCCAATAAAATAATTTATTTTTCCGAAAATGTATTTTGTTTTGCTTTTTATATTTATAGAATATACTGTATAATAGAATTGAATGCAATCTTTCACATGCAACTGCAGCTGCTGAGCTAGAATTTGCATCTAATGCTATTTGTAACATATTTCTGGCTAATAGTAATAGAGCATTTATTATTATTAAAATTACATTTATTTACATCCTATTGCTGACAATATCAATATATGTTACATACCAGGTAATGTATATCATGTGTTTCTGGTCATCCAAATTGTTATGGTAGCTTAATGTGTACTTTTGTCTAAAATTATTTGTATCATAGGCAAAAGTCCAATGACCATCCTAAGGTATTACAAACGCATTGGATATACATATATTGATATTCTAAGTAATAAAATGTAAGTAAATGTTAATAAATAAAAATGCTCTATTAGGCAGAAATATATTACAAACTCGTCTTCAAACTCGGGACTGTACCTTTAATATTACATGAGTTGTAGCACTTGGAATCAGTTCTGAACAAAGAATAAAACTTCAAACCTTTCAAATATTTATTGCCACACATGTATTTTATATCCAAATAGCTAAATACTAAACAATGCTGCAAAAAAAAGAACAAGAAAAAAGTATGTTGTACATCGTTAATGCTGACATGACAACGTCACAAGTTGGGTATTGGTTTCGTTCTGTTGGCACACTAAAAGATGTCTGCTCTCATTAACCCTTTCATGGTGATGTTATTTAGAGCTATGTGGTGACCATAATTTAGAGAAATATTTCCCACTGATAAATTCAGAAAATTTTCACAGAGATTAATCTGCATTACTATACCATTATTTAACACACAGTATGTGCTACAAATGTTTTTCATTGAAACATTTAATTTGTGAATAAGTACAAATTTCATTGCAACATGATGTTACTATTTATTATAACAAGTGCCTATCCAACTTGCACACTTATGACAACTCTCCTGAATAGAACCTCTAATTTTTAAGATTTCTCACATTATTATCTAAACTTGGTGATATTTCTCTCACTATCACATATTTTACCGCTATTTTCTATCCATTTTTCACCTTATTGTTAAATATTTATATACAGTCAAACCTGCTTGTGCAGCCACCTGTCTTAAAGAGTCACCTTAATATTCCACCAAATCATTAATTTTAGTGCATTTTGACCTGTATTAACCAGCCACCTGTCTTAAGAGGCCACTTTTTGCTACTCCCTTAGGTGGCTGCTTAAGACAGGTTTGATTGTAGTTGTAACTTTTAGAGTTGCATGATTGTTTCATTGAAAAAGTATTTAAAATAAACTTTAATTTATCCACAAAATACTTTTTTTAAATATCACCAAATTCATCTTTGGTAATAGTTATATGCAAAAAATGGATGTGGACTAAAGGTTAATAGGGAATGTCCTCATGGTATACCACTATGAAGGTTTAGATGTGTTGAATTTACTAGAATTCCGCCACCAATGGGTTAATGATAAAGATAGTTTGTTTGTTTAACGACACCTCTGGAACACATTGATTATTAATCTGTGATTATTGGATGTCAAATGCACACAGGATTCGTAGCAGTCTTTAAATTCCTTAAAAGTCTTTGAATTTGAAAAATAAAAAATGGTATTTGAAAGTCTTTGAATTGTAATAAAAGTCTTTAAAAGTTTTAAAATCTCGTATGTTGTTCATTCTTTTATTTTATTGTTCATATTTCTTCAATCAACGTAAATTTTCTGACCTTCCTTCTGCTGGTGTAGCTACACCACAATACCATACTTTTATATTATGTGCATGCCAAGCTTTTAAATCAAGTTCGGTTATCACGTTCTGATGTCCTTGATCCCTGCACAAAAGTCTTTGAAAGTCTTTAAAAATGGTAGGTAAAAGTCTCTGAATTTGCTTGGTCTTTAAGGCTATGAACTCTGGCACAGTTATATTAAAACTTGGTCACAGAGGATACCCACTGTTGCCACATAGGCTACTCTTCTTCGAATAACAGCAAGGGATTGTTTATGTGCACTTTCGCACAGACAGGATAGCACACACCATGGCCTTTGATACCCCAGTCATGGATCATTGGTTAGAATGGGAAGTAACCCAACCCACCAATGTACATGTATATAGTACAAATAAGCATGCAAGCACCACTGAAGAAAACAAGTATACATAATTATATAAAAATAATCATAAAAATAATCATAAAAACACTGCTGTAGGAATGAATGCAGTAGTTACTAATAAAAATAATCATAAAAACACTGCTGTAGGAATGAATGCAGTAGTTACTCATAAAAATAATGATTAAAAACACTGCTGTAAAAACGAATGTTGTACATATTAAACATAATCATAAAAACATCTGCTGTACATATTTATACAAATAATCATACAAACATAACCCAGTATGAAAGAATGTTGTACCAGTACATATTTATAATAATGTGCGTGATACCATATTATATAAAATGACCAATAGATACATACTCCAATATACTGTTAAATCTTTTGTTTTCGTAGGCTTAACTTTTCATGTATTGCTAAAAAAACAACCACATATCGTTGGGTACTAGAATTCGTTGATAGAAAAGGCAGTATCATAAATTTGTGGATTTAGTAATCCATATTTACAACCTTCCATAACACAAAATCTTCACTTACATAATCAAAGCATTCAGATTCAAATAACCACGACCCAAGCTAATCACTCGAGTACAAACAAATGGAAATCTGTCGGTTGAGTATTTATACATTGAATGTTAAAACCCGACTGGTAAACCGAATAAAATCGTGAAAATGGTCTACAAATGAGCCATCACTTCCCGTTTTCCCCAGTCCATCACAGTCATCTAATCTAAAGGAAACCGTAGTAACGCAAGTAGCTAACGATGCCATTGAAACAGTACTGATTACCAGCATAAAATGCAAAAGCGGCAAGTATAAGACATATGGTGATGAAACCAGAGGCAAAATTGCGAAATATTCAGTGGAAAATGGTGTGGCAAAATGCTCAAAAAAATTGGTCCACAACGGAAAAAAAAGATTTCACTAAATATTGAAAACAGACCTATTTTACTTTCGCGTTCTGTTTGCTGAAAGAACTCAATCGTGAACTTTGTCATCACAACACATTCTTCACGAAAGACAAACTAAGCCATTAACGTTAAAAAAAGTGCATAAGAAGGTTATTAAGCATAAAAAAACCTATAATTGTTGAATTTTAATTACTTTAGTCCATTTTCGATGGGGGGCGAAATATAACATCACCATATGTAATGGATATATTCGTTGAACAAAAATAATAGGTAAGTTTGTAAAATCTGTTTAATATATTTCATCATTAAAGGGGCAGTCTCATTGTTACAAAATGGTGGCTCCCGCCAATTTTTAAAATGCTATTTAATTTACAAACGTAAAGAATATACTTTCAGCTATATGCCAAAAAAAAATTACAATAAAATATGGCCATTTACTATTAGA
>JAULBR010063726.1:0-14310 GCA_032355825.1 Melanodrymia aurantiaca
GGTTTGGTTGCGCAGATACTAATAGGAAACCAGTTGAAAACAATACATAAAAAATAACTTTCCGATCCCTTACAAACGTTAGTCATTTGCATTTTGATACATAATACAATATGCGGAAATTTTTGGTCGGTTGATAAGGTTTTGACTTGCCCGATGCTATTTTGAGTGGCCATGGGCTACCGGGTGACCGTAAAGTGCACACCCCGATTGTCTGTATAGTATACGTTAGTAAGTAAAACTATAGCTTGTTCACTTTTGCAGGAGTCAAGACAAAGGATTTAACAAAGAAGGATCTTTAGTACACGTGTTTGAGACGGCTGGTGTTCCAGTGGTCCCCGATCACATTGTCTCGTCCACACTGTCGGTCCATGGCAAACAGATGAGATGCCCCAAGTATATCGAAGACAAGCTCAATGGGTACAATAACAACCGTGTTGCATTTTAAAGCGAATTAGTTACCTGTCAGGTTCTTAGCATAAAGGTATTGTCTGTATTATGCATCTACCGGTACATTAGTCCGTGTGTGGAATGTAACTCAATTGAAGATTTTCCTTCTGATGTGAAATGGGTTCCACAATCCAATTGTCCAAGTTGGTATACACAATTTAGATTTTTATCCTACGACGGGAATATCAGACTCGTTTTCACTTGCAGTCGAACCTGCTCTAAATGCATCTGTATATAACAACCACCTGTCTGTAAAGAGCATTGGTCTTAAGGTCAGGTAAAACTGAGGAAAATTATAACAATATATGAATAAGAATCGGTTTATGATGTTAATAGAAAAATGTTTTAAGTTTATTGAAACATCCTAAATATCTGAATATTCTATTTTTATCAATGGTATCATTCTAATTGTCAACTACTATTCATTGCTTTCGATGAATTGCTCAATAAACACAACATAGACATTCTTTTAATTGATGTTAATGTAATCAGAACATTTTATTTAGTCTGTTCAAAGTATATTTAATAGTCTGTATTGTTTTACAGAAAACTTTTGTACACAAGTGGTCATCCACTGTGCAAGTTAAGATCTGAACTGGAGAGCTACATATCTAAAGAAATACCATCTCACATTTGCTTCCCGGAAGATCTCCCAGTAATACTGGAAGGAGCTCAGTGTGAATTTCAGCTCGAGGGCACAAATTGTGAACAGCAGAAGAATTGTCCTGACGTAAATTCAGCCGGGGAGACAGTGTGGCTGAATGAACCGTACGTTTTGGAAGTCGTGGAGAGGAAGTGTGAAACAGATTGCTCTGTGGACGATGAGAGAGATGAGGACTCACAGTTTGTAAATGATGCTGGTGGTGGTGGTGGTGACGATGCTTCTTCTGACAAGACGAGTCCGTGTCACTTGAGAAGTTCCATTCTGGAACAGCTATCTCGTATTACCTCACACGACGCTCAGCACCTCACCGTGGCTTCAGGTGATGTGTACCGTCGATGTTGTATTTCACAAGACAAGCTTCCGGTGTCACACGAGCTGGTGGTGGTTTGCCAGGATACTACATGTACCAATACGACTACTGATCCGGTCAAAACTGTGTGCAAGTGTTTGGAGATGGCTACGTCTTTCTCCGTTAGAACTACACATTCAGAAAAATCACACGTTTATACGTTTAAGTCCAGATTGCAGCTACAGTGCTCTGATCAGGTAGAAATTGTTCTGGACAATACGTATGTCAAAGTGGGTCAAATATGGACAAACGTACACGGGACTGGATCACTCACTATTGTTTTATTAAATCTAGATACAATTGTGAGAAAAATGTACGGAATTCAGAGTCCACAAGTCATTTGGTCTCACGATCAAAGACTGGTAAAGCAATTTTCGTCAAAATCTGCAAAGTTTAAGCCGTTCAGTATATATTCCCTGCAGCATGTGCATGACATGAGCTTCTGGGAATCTGTGGATGTAGATTTTGACGAATTGTGTTTCAGTGATATTATCCGAGAGATTGCTGGGGATGTAGTGGTGAAGTTAACATTAATTGAAAGATATCACGATGAAGACAGTGGTCAGTGGAGTCGCTGTTATCGCTTGGTGTTCGTGTCGAATGACCTGGCAGTTTCTTACATAACGTCATGGAAGTTACAGAGTTTGATCCGTCTGGAAACGGCAAGTAAACTTGGCATTCAATTGAGATGAGAATATTACATTTATCAATCTTTCTCATATGGATTACTGCTGATGGGTCATTATATTCTATACTTTGCAAGGCAAGCATCATGTAAGTTCGGAAGATTTTGTACGTGCACGTACAGTGGACGCAATCTAAACCAGATACGTGAGAGTCTGACAAACTTCTGGTTTACAAAGACTGATTAGATGCAAGATATTCTACATTTACAGTGGCAGAATTTAAACTCTTATAAATGGAAAAAACATTTATAAAGAATCACATTCTTTTACCATGTAAAGGAATGAAATTTGCTGTCTGAACTTTTTATCTGTATTTTAAAAATAAAGTGCCACTGAAATTCTTGTTATAGAAATTTTAGTTTTAAAACATGTATTTATCACTTCACAATATAGATTAGCTGAAAATACATACAATTACATGTACGTAACTTATGTGCTCTTTCGGGGATTCCCAGACATGATAGCACACACCATAGCCTTTGAAGTACCAGTCATGGATAACTTGTGGCCATTAAAAATACCCCAACAAGTCAACTGAGGAGGATCGATCCTTGGACCTCACCTACCTAAGGCTGTCACTGAGCTACATACCACTCGGGGGACCGTCTCAAAAGTACATTGCTGCCCGATACGCTACTCTTTATTTTTTTACGATTAGCAGTAAGGAATGGTTTTTTTTATCTTTCTGTTTGTTAATAAAAACTTTTTGAATGCATTCAATGTCATATTGTGTATCTTGAAGTCACTAATATAAAACAAGAGAACAGACACGTTTATTCGTACAAATATCAAAATCAAATTTATTTCAAAGCTTACAATGAAAAAGACAAAATTAATATAACATTGGTAGGTGCAATAAAGAGGTCCATTGATTCGTAAAAATAATCAATACTAAATACAATTTGCAAAACTTCATTGTACATGTATTAAAAAAAAATCACATTTAATCTCGTCATAATTTACTTATAAATATTGATTCCTTCATCTATACTGAGTAATATTTCAGTAGTGACTAGGAAAGTTCAATATGATTAGGCAATATATTTCATATAATTGCAAACAAATGGATTATAATTTCAGATCTATGACTATAGTTGGTTTCTCACAACCCTATTGTTTGAACAACATTGTGTAAAATATTAACAACATCAAATGTAGCAATGTTAATGCAATAGATTATTGATGAAATAAACATATTTAGAAGATTCTAAATGAGCTACAATGTAAAAGTAATGTTTGTTTTATTTAACGACGCCACTAGAAACACATCGATTATATATCAGTGGTTATTGGACGTCAGACGCATGGTTATATTGACACATGGTCAGAGAGGAAATTCCGCTGTCGCCGCTTCATGGGCTACTCTTAACGAAAAACAGCATGGGGTCTTTTATGTGCACTATCCCATAAACAGGATAACACACACCACGGAATTTGATAAACCAGTCATGAACCACTGGCTGGAACGGAAAATAGCCCATAAAATGTTTTGCACTGTGGAGGATCGATCCCTCAACCCAGAGCTGCAATGTGTTATCAAGTTTAAGTACAAAGTGAATGTATTTTCATTTGTTATGAGCTTTAGCAAATGACTAAAGTGAAAGTGATTTCACAAGGGACTTCAAACTTGATAATACATGCCATGTGTTCAATAGGGCGAGCGCTCACTAACTACATGTATGTGAGTGGTACCGATCTTGTTTTATCATATCACCGAGGACAAAATATTGTCTCAGTAGCAGAACGCTTGCCTTATTGAACGCAAGGCTTGTAGAGTTTAATCGATATTTCACTGCTATACTTTTATGTTGATCTGAAACTTGAAAAATATGAATCCAGCAGGTTCTACGCAATGTGCATGACATCATGTTTACAATAAAATTGTGATGGTATGTGTTTTGCCAGTTATTTTACTAGTGCTTCTTTCAGTGGTTGGTGATAGTCATAACAACCAATCAAGTAACAAGTTATACCAATATCGTGATATTTCAGTTAGAAAATATAAATATTTTCCCCAGTTTTGTTTGCCCTCTAAGGCAATAAGACAAAATATTCTTGTCATTATTATTAATATGTTATGGTACTTTTGACATCTCGGATCAAAAAACAAAGGGTGCTCAAAAAGCAGCATAGTTATTAAAAAATATATACTATAGATGCTCAAACAAATAACCATGCAAGTACATGCAAAGACTAGATGTTGTATGTACATGCCACACAATTTGTTCATTATATAAAAATAACATTTACTGCCACAAACAATATTACATAAACTATGTGGCCTAAGCCTTTGGCTAGGATTAATGGCACGAAACTATTTTTAACGGTGTAGTTCTCTTGGTTTTTCTCGGCCGCACAAAAAGTAAACACTGGCCAAATGCTACGTTTTAAATAAATAAATAATTGGAATTGATGTCCGGCATATATGTTGCATAGCTTTCTCTAAGTTAGTTAAATTGAACTGAATTTTAAGTTCTATTAAAGGATTAAATGAAAATAAAATAATAATTCTGAAGGAAAATGCTAGCTACGTGTGTATATATATATATATCTGGAACTACATATCTTAGTACTGGAATCATATTATACTTGTCAACATTACTAAAACGTACTGGTCCAAGGACAATAAAATTAATTACTCAAACCAACAAGAGTAGCCTTCCCTATTCAGAGTCAGAAGCTGCATATTTCTATTCTCTCAAATCCAATCCAGTATGAGATGTTACACACATAATAGACTAAAGGGATAAATGAGGAAAAACCAGTTTGCAAAAGGATGTGGTGGGGATGGCACTATAAAAACAGTACCGATAAGTGCAGTTTTATAAAATTGTGAAATGCAGAATAAGTAATTTGTATATGCATGTGATGATGTCATCTATCCATCCAGAATTTTATTTAATGTTCAAAATTCATTAATGTTAGTCAGGTGTCTCATGCATCTTTGCAGTACCCTTGTTAATGTTAATTGTTCCTTCGATTAATGCTTAATACAGGTTTGACGTGGGGTGGAATGTAGCTGTCAAATTGAGTATGCATAATGTACAAGTGAAACTGGTAATCATTTTCATGATGAAGTATTTAAGTTGAAGAATGTTTGTGATTCATTATCCCTGGATTATTCTAACGAACATAAATAAAAACTACTTTCCAACACCATTTATAAATACATATACATAATAGTCTACAGTAAAACTCTAATCTTTGGTATCTGCTTATAAATGTCAAAATATATATACATGTAGTTGAGAGCAGCCCAATATAAAAAGTACTGGACAGTTAATACAAGTGCATGTCCCTCAAGAGTAAACTATACTTGAGCATCAAGTCCACAATAGCTTATATTTATCAACAAATACTCAATACTTAACATACCTGGCGTATTATGAACAATATATTTGTAACAGGATATTATTGCAAGCTACCTAGACACATTGTTCGGAACAATATCCTATTCGGGTTAATTTCCTGATTTAGAGTACATGTAGCTTGTATGAGTAAATTGATGTTTCAGTTCACAAGCTTGTGACAATGGAAGGACAACATCAGTTGACGAGTACAAGTTAAACAGTATTGCTGAGGAGTTGTTGGGTAACAACCATTTCCGAGCTCAGCCTGAAGGTAGACAATGACTAATTTTTTCAAAGTTTGGAAATTGATGAACAGTATTTTGTATAAATTAGCCTATTTTTAAAAACATTTCTGTAATAGACTCAAATTTTCTTTAAATTTGCTAAAAGAATATCTTGTCCAGAATGAGCCCTGTATTTGATGTTGCTATTCTTTTTTTTCGTAATTAAATAAACATGTCTCGGAGAAGCTTTTGTATACTTTACTGATTTAGCATGGCGACATATAATATGGTTGGCTCAATAAATCAATTGCATGATCAAACTTTTTGTAACAAGTGCTCTCAACTACAACATGTTATTTGTACATCTCTATATTATTTGAACATACCAGTAAATCAATACATTTGTGATGGCAATGCCCTATTAAATATGTAACATTTTGTAAACTTGACATATTACAAACATGTATTTAATCCCAACAGCAGTAAGTACTTTCCTTGACATGAGGTAGTTCCACAGTAATATAGACCCGTGGTCGAGACAAACTGATATTAGTTTAATCTTTAATCAATTTACATTTCTCAGAAGACAATGTGGTTTTAAAACGCTGGTTGTCACAATGTATATACAGTGAAACCTCTCTAAACCAAACACTCAGTAAACTGGAATTCCCTCTAAACCGAAGATATTTTAAAGTCCCAAACAGCCTTATGTGCTGTATTTAAACCTCAGTAAACCGGAATTCCCTCTAAACCGAAGAAATTTTAAAGTCCCAAACAGCCTTATGTGCTGTATTTAAACCTCAGTAAACCAGAATTCCCCCTAAAGCGAACATATTTTAAAGTCCCAAACAGCCTTATGTGCTGTATTTAAACCTCAGTAAACCGGAATTCCCCCTAAACCGAACATATTTTAAAGTCCCAAACAGCCTTATGCGCTGTATTTAAACCTCAGTAAACAGAAAATCCTTCTAAACCGAACAATTTACTCGGTCCCAAGGGTGTTCGGTTTAGAAGTTTCACTGTATATTTCTAATAACACATATTTCTTGTTTCTTGAGGTCTATTTTGAATGTTTGGGGTAGAAAAATACACCAAATACTAAACACCCTCAACTCCATTCGTATTTGGAGTTTGATGATTTAATGAACACTAGTTTATAGTTTTATAACGTTATACTAAAACACTCGTGTTCATTAATTGTAGGTCCATAATGTTAATAAAATCATAAATAAAATCAACCATTTAAAAATAGATATAGATATAAAATGTTACATACATTTGGGATTGTATAATACTATATATAACATATCTGTCATAACTGCTTTTTAAAATAAACAGCAGACACAATTTATTGCCGTGTGACCAATTGAGTATCAAGTAGTTGATTAAATATCTTGATATCAATATCACTAGAATAGGATAGGTAAGAAAAATACAACGTAAAGAAATATGTGATGGTTGTCTTAACAGAACACACAGATCCAGGAAGGGAATTTAGGAGGCAGAAACCCCATCTGCACGAAAACTAATTTTACAGACAATCGCTCACCATTTTAGCGGGATAATTGAGATCACGTGATGAAAGCATAGAGCCAGCCACAAGAAAATGAATATGTGTAGAATAATTATAAACAAGCGAAAACACTGTCCTTGTTTATCTACATAATTGCATACATTTATTATTTATATGACTACAAACAGAAATGTCACATAAAATTGCTGTTTACAAGATACAAATCGATTGCCAAAAATAGCCTTTGGGATAGTTAATACATTAAAGTCACGTTGTTGTCTGAGGTGCAGCGGAACCCATGTTATTTGCCCCTCGAGACCGAGCTGAATGCCTCGGTCACGTGCCTATTTCCCCACCAAAATCGTGAGCGATTCTCTTTAAACAAATTAATTTCATTAGTTTAAACTGACCTCCGTGGTGTAGTGGTTAACGCCACAGACTGGTAGGAACGGTGTTCGAATCCCGCGTGTGGATATCACTTTCCGACTCCAACCCAGAGCGAGTGCTCCGCCAGGCTCAATGGGTAGGTGTAATACCACTTATACCGACCAGTGTCCACAACTGGTTTAACAAAGGCCGTGGTATGTGCTAACCTGTCTGTGGGAAAGTGCATATGAAAGATCCCTTGCTACTTATCAATTCGGAGTAGCAGGTTTCCTCTCTCATACTAATACTAACTTCTGTGTTGGACAGGCAATCGAGACAGCTGGACTGCGTGATCATGACATACGTGATTGGGCCTTAATTTGATACAAGCATGTCAACAAGTCATAACTAACTAGTTGTACTAACCTCGAACAATAGAAACAAGGGATCTACCCAAAAAGTTTAATTTTACTTTCAGCTATATGGATGATCTTTTATAATTCAATACTAGTAGGATAGCAGATAAGTGTTCATTGATTTACCAACCAGAGTTGGAAATACAAAGGAAACACCAGAAAGTAGACCAATGTTTTCATACCTTGATCTTGGCATAGGGATTTAACATTACACATGTTCTACACAAAGCTGCACGATATACAAGATGTCATTTTCCAATAGCTTTATCCAGAGATTGGAATTCGAAACTGTACGTGACTTTAACGGAAAGAAGTAACTTTATATCGATAGTATTGTTAAATAATTTATGAGCCCACAAAGTACAATAAGAGATATTGTAAATATTATTTTACATACCAAAATATGTTTTTGTTTTAAAACCTTTTAGGCATACTTTCAACATCGAAATGCCAGCACAAATATTTAATAGAACAAAAGGGCAAGTACATGTATTATTAATACATCCATCTTCTGGACAGTCCTCAAACTTATTCGCGAATACGACCGTTTAGCAAAACCTGATTTTCCTAGTTTATGTAGATGTTATTTTACATTCTAACGTTAACTAACAACATAATATAGTGGTATGCAGCTATTAATTATCGTTGTTTGTAGCGTTTACGTTGCCCGGACTTTCGCTGTAGTGAATGTGTGTACAAGTTTAGATAATTTCAAAGGGTTGAGGAGAAATAGTCAGTTGATGAATGCAGAATTTCGGGAAATTGGCGGAGTCGGTCTTTTGGGGTGTGTGAAGCGGTGCTTGCTACGACAGCGCTGTCGTTCCATCAACTATGATCTGAACAACTACATCTGCAGTCTGAACCGAAATGAGAATACAACATCGTTGTCAACAAAACACGGCGTCGTCTACAGTAACGTGAAAGATTGGCCACAGGTAAATCAAGTTTAAAGTTTGTCTGTTTAGCGACATCTCTGGAACGCATTGATTATTATTAATCAGCGGTTATTGGACGTCAGACGCATGGTTATATTGACACATGATCTCAGAGAGAAACCCGCTGTCGCCGCTACATGGGCTACTCTTACTAAAAAACAGCAAGGGGTCTATAGTCTATTGACACACCACGGGATTTGATAAACCAGTCGTGCATCACTGGCTGGAAGATCGATCCCTCGACCCATCCCGCCACAGGCGGACACTCTACCTCTGGACTACGTCCCGCCCCAGGTAAAACAATGTAGATTGTGTTTCCTTGCCCACTGGAATGAACAATTATATCTACTGTTATAGACCTATATAACTTGCGAGAAAATTGAAAAGATAGAGATAATATTAACTCCGCATACTTGGTGATAAAATTGATATATTTTGTTATATTTTAATACGTTTGTGTATTTGTCATGTATTAATGTCTGGATAAATGAAAATATAAACACAATTAAATGCAAATATTATAGGTAAAACACATTTGGTCAGCAGTTTGGATGCTTTATAAATATGTAGGAGATATTCCAATATTAATTTGTTACAAAAATCTGCATGTTGTAGGATGGGTCAAGGGATCGTTCATCCACAGCTCAAAATATTTTATGGGCTATTTTCCGTTCCAGTGATACACGACTGGTTTATCAAATTCCGTGGTGTGTGCTATTCGGTCTATGGGATAGTGCACATAAAATACCTTTTGCTGGTTTTCGGAAGAGTAGCCCAGGTAGCGACGAGACCATGACTGTGTCAATATAACCATGCGTCTGACGCGAAATAACCGGTGATTTATAACCGATGTGTTCCAGTGGAGTCGTTAAACAAACAAACTATCTATCATTACAAAAATGAAGTTTATCAATAAAACACCCTCCTGTAAACATATTTAATGCTAGACCTGGCACGACATAATAGGCATACACATAAAGAATCCACCAAACAATGTGCATGTAACCAGTCTCCGCCGCTCACTTGTTTACGCTTCGACTTCACGCTCGTAGGTAGGCCTACTGGTTTCGAATTCCATTCGTGTCTTATGGTAGTTTTAATCCCAAAACCGACTCCAACCCAGAGTGAGTGCTCCGCAATGCTCAATGGGTAGGTGTACTTCCACTCACACCGACCAGTGTCCACAACTGGTTCAACAAAGGCTATGGTATGTACAGTCCTGTCCGTGGGAAAGAGCATATACAACGATCCCTTGCTACTTATTAATTCGGAGTAGCGGGTTTCCTCTATCATACTAATACTAACTTCTCTCCTGGACAGGAAGTCGAGGCAGCTGGACTGCGTGACCATGGCATACGTGCTTCAATGCTAATTATATATTAGTACGTAAATATGTTATATCTAACTAACTAATGTACATGTACATGTTTATATAAATTGTATCCCCAAGCTACATAGACATAAACTCGCACTAATCTCAAGATATATGTAGTCCGTAGGAATATAGGTCGGACACAATGTAAACTGCTAGGAATCCTTTATTCCAAAGCACATAATTTTATTGCGCTTTTTCTTACATTAACCCTAGGATTTGTAGGTAATATGTTGGTGTGGTTTTTTTTATCAGATTATTTGTTTCATTCCGTAAATATCTATTATATTATTTAATCCATTTTGTTATGATATATTTAACGGACTTGCATTCCGGCCAGACTTAAACCGGTAATGAGCTCTTTGAACATTCTGGAAGATGGATCCACATGGGAAGGCGATTCCCATCATCTCCTTATATCTACCCTATTAGCCTGTCTGTGGGAAAGTTATTCAAGAAAGAGTAGCCTATGTGGCGGCATCGGGTTTCCTTGATGACCCAGTGTCGATATAATCCTGCGTTTGCCATCAATAACCGCTGAGTAATAATCAATGTGTTCCAGTGGTGTCGTAAAACAAACAAAATTTATTGTATCATTTACTGTTTAAGCTTTGTGCACAATCAGTTCCCCGCTATATTCTTCTTTCGTTCTAGGGTCTCGCGGGAATTTGCACCGATCATGACTGTTCACTAGGACAGTATTGCATTGAGAATCAGAATCAACAGACATACAGTTGTGCGCCAGGTAAACTTTTTACTTTCTTAGTGACTGGCAAAGTGTTTGGAACAATGCAGGAGCGAACAAACTTCATTCTGTCAAGCCCGTCATGGGAGAGTGGCTGTCCTCCTACTGGCGAAGCAGACGGGATGAAGTAGTCTTGTGTCGTTCCCGTATTGCTATTGGTCATACATATTTAACACATAGTTCTATTTTTAAAAAGGATTGACCGTGCGTCACATTTTGGTGGATTGTACTCATTTACAACATGTTAGGAAAAATATATACTGAGTCGATTTAAAATCTTCACAATCTAAAATTTGAATAGTCAATAAGACAGTGTTGAAAACAGGTAGTTTCCAGGAATATATATGGTAATGGAAATGCCGACACTCCATTTGAAGCCCATCACAGCCCACGTGACCCGATCCATAGCACGTGCACAGCACCATTGAGGCAGAAGTGGTTTTGAACGTGCCACTGGTCACGTGACTATAATAGCACACGGGTTATCATTTTTACTCGCTCTCATTATAGTCTGACACAACGAAAAACCCCACATTAAAACAATATTTGTTACGACCTGTTTCCATGCCACGCCCATTATTGTGGCATGTTGCACGCGGGAACGTCAGTAGTTGACATTGCATAGGCGTTGGGTTGCAATCGACGGGCAATTTATGATCTGTGGACACGAGTACAACACACGTACACCATAGCTGATCGCCCCCGACCGGGTAGACCTCGTGTGACGTCACAGGCAGATGACCGTCATATTGGGTTACGTCACCTCCGCAACCGTTTTCACGACAGCAGCGACCATCAGTTACTGTAATAAAGAACTTTTCAGATGTCGTGTGTCCTCGCAAACGATCCGAAATCGGCTGCCAACCGCTCACCGCCACATAGGGCGCCCATATGTTGGACCGATTTTGATGCCATTCCATCGACGTCACCGTCAATTGTGGGCACAAGGTGACTTGCGATAGACTCAGAGGGAATGGACTAGAGTCCTGTTTAGCAATGAATTATGATTCACATTGCGATTTGCAGATGACAGGCAGAGGGTTTGGAGACGACGTGGAACTTCATGCTCAGTGTTGTGTCAGTGAAGTTGACAGATTCGGATGCGGAAGTGTAATGGTTTGCGGTACTTTCTGCGGAAAGGTTTAATAAGACATTCTGTTTGATGACAGATGTCTGTGCAAACCAGAACTAAACAAACAAACAAACAAACAAACACTTTATTTCATCCATGGGTCATATACAAAAATGACATGATGAAGTGACTAATTGTTTTGATTAAATGTATGCTCAGTGGCTAAGGTCTGTGGAAATGTGTGTAAAGTTAATAATGCATTCTGTTTGATGACAGATGTCTGTGCAAACCCAAACTACCAGTGGCTACGGTCTGTGGGAATGTGTGTAAAGGTGGCTAAAGTCGACCACTCGACGTTGAAAAGTGCAGCACGCGACTGTGCGGCTGATGGAGCCAACCTTGTGAAGATCGACACAGCGGACAAAATGGCCGCCATCATGGAGATATTAAAACCAGGTGATTAAAGGCACAATGCCACCGTGCTTGCTCAGCTAATGTTACTTGTAAATTATTTCTGACTATTCTGTAGATAATAAGTCTGTATTATCCAATAATAAGTCGATATTCTCGAGATAATAAGTCGGTATTAGCCAGTAATTAGTCGGTATTATCCAGTAATAAGTCGGTATTATCCAGTAATAAGTCGAAACTATCGAGTTGTAAGTCGATATTAACGAGTTATAAGTCGATATCATCCAGTAATTAGTCTGTATTATCCAGTAATAAGTCGGTATTAACAAGTAATAAGTCGGTATTATCCAGTAATAAGTCTATATTCTCGAGATATAATCGGTATTATTCAGTAATAAGTCGGTCTTATCTAGTATCGAGTGATATGTCGATATTTACGAGTTATAAGTCGATATTATTGACTTACTATCTCGGGAAATGTGACAAAAGTTATCATTATGTTTGTAGGCTTCCACTAGTGTGTTATACATTGTTCGAGATCTAGATTTATACTGATTAATAACCAGGAGCGATATTTATCAAACAACTTAAGTTTTTCTTAAGTTTTGACTTAAGTTTCATTAAATTGAATAAGGTAAGACAACAACGTAAGCTTAAGATTTTGTAGAATTCTTAAGACACCTCAGGAGGAAACTTAAGACTTAAGTCAAAGACGTCAAAAACTTATGTTTAGGTTTTTTCTTTCTTTCTCGGAATGATGTCTGACATACACTACATATGGCTGTTCTTACGACGTGTGTCGCCAGTGTATCAGGATACGTTCACCTTTCGCGAACACACAAGGCATCATCACTGCTTTGGCTGTCATTCGTCAGTACATGCCATGTCGACTTGGGTGGGAGGGAGAGGGTTGGGAGGGGTAATAAGGATTTGGAAATAACACAAATGTGTAATTTTTTATGTGAAGTAAATAACTAAATATACCAAGAATTAAAAATATTATGGAAAAAAACAATTTATTGGATTATTCATTGTGATCTCACTTAAATATATGTGTAGTTTGAGTTTTTGAATCTCGGATCCATGCATTGGTAGGGTCTCAAATGATGAATTCCATGGATTTATCAATAACATATCAAGCTTTTATAATTTACCCATATCACTCTTTGTCGCACACCAACATTTAGAATGTTTTAAAATTGGTAATGAGATATTTCAGTGTTTTATCATGTTCAATCAGCGCATTGAGGTGTGTGCAAATATCCCATGATGCTTTTCCCCGCCAACGTGTGATGTCAAACTCGCTGATTGGACAAACGGCAATACCGAAAACCAGCCATGCTATAGACGTGTTTTATTGTCACAATAATATCAAATATAAACTAAACATTTATTTGACAGGAGGTGCCATTGTTTAATGTGATACACAATAATAGCGTACGAGTTTTTAACATTCTCAAAGACTTAGTTAGGATGTTAGTTTCAAGTTTCTCTACAAGATACATAATGGTACCTCTTATACAATTGTTAGTTCTGACAGTTTTGGGAATCACAATTGTGGATTCAAGAGGTAAGTAGTATATTTGTGTAGTAATACGATATAAAGAGGTTACTTTTAAACCAGATTCGTCATTGTCAGATTGAAAGCATATTGGTGGCTTCAGTTAGGTCTTCCAATTCTGCTTTGTAATTTGTGGCAATGAAAGTTTGTACAAATGGCATTTTAATGAATATTCCCCCACCTCCACCATTTTCGTTGT
>JAULBR010063810.1:0-14308 GCA_032355825.1 Melanodrymia aurantiaca
CAAAAAAGTTTGGTGCCGTTTTAGCCATCAAAAAGTGGTGCCGTTTTGGCACGGTGCCGTTTTAGCTCGCATCCCTTTTCCATTTCCCATCCAGTAAAAAAAACTGCTAATCACAATTTTAAAAACAAATTGCACCGAGACATACAATAATGTCGCCCTGAATTATGTTATATTCAGGACACCAATTACCAAAACAAAAAAGTTGGAGGTTACATTATTTAAACTAAGAGAGAAAGATGGTGGGGTGGGGAGTGGCAACATTAGGATCTCTTGCTAATATCCCAAATCAGTGTTATTTATGGATATGACATTGATATTATTTTACTAGAGCTGGTTTACTTTTTGTGGGTGTTTTCTTTTCGAATTTGGTGGCTGGTCAGAGCTTCTTCAACTTGTCAAGATGAAGAAATGAAATTTTCTCCGAAGATAACGCATTCCGGCAGCCGAGTTCAAACTTAAGTCCAAATGTTAATTTTATATAGAAACCCTATTTTAACCGATACGATTAGGATGAATCTTTCTATCAGTTATTAACTCTTTAACAACAAAGACCGATCTTGAAAAATATTAATGGGTTTTTGTTTGACTTTCGATCTCACTTTTTATTAGAGTTATCTACCCTATATTATTTTCTTACTAATTTCCCTCCTTTGTCGGAGCACTACCGATAAAGAAATAAAACGCATCGATTCAACATCAACCACGGGAACTTGACGTACACGTACACTAGTTTGGCCAGGCTATAGGTCTACACAATTATAACAAATAAAACGTCTTCAAAATACCAATTTTACATTTAATCATACTGATTATAGCCAAAATAGATCTACTAAGACTTAATTATTTAAAATATCAATTCTTGGAACATTTTGTCCATTCAAAATATACCATTACTAAGTCTATTACAAGGACTAATGAAAATGGGGAATCCTGTTTTATAGTGCTAGGATTAGAATTTATGGTACAACTCACATGAAATAACATTGCCTGTTGGTGCCTTGCTGAAATGTGTGTGGAAGCAGACCCATTGGGTTATTTCCCGTTCCAGCCTGTGATCCACGACTGGTCTATCAAAGGCCATGGTTTGTGCTATCCTGTCTGTGGGAAAAGTGCACATAATAGATCCCTTGCTGTTATTCGAAGAGTAGCCTGTGGCGGCAATGAGTTTCCTCTGTGACAAAGTGTCGATATAACCGTGCGTTTGACATCCATTTTAACCGCAGATTTATATTCAATGTGTTCCAGGTGTCGTTAAACAAACTTTGTCATTATGGGTTGTAGCTGTGTTGGGTGCATTTGCATAGTGTCATGGAGTGTTATATGGTGTAGGTTCGGTCCTCCTGTCAGCATTTTTCCATTCCAATAAGTGCTCCATGACTGGTATATCAAATTCGATGGTATGTATGGTCTTGTCTCTGGGAAAGTGCACACAATTGTACAATATTGATGCTTATCTATCAAAAGGATTTCTACTCAGTAGACAAGTTAGAATCATATTTTTTTCCTGTTCTAATCAATGACCCATATATCAGACTGTAGCAAGTGCTTTCCTGCTATTGGGAATGTGCATATAAACAGGATGCTGTTAATCAAAAGAGTAGCCTATATGACAATAGTGGGTTTCTTCTCGTTCCATGAGTCGAAAACATTCAATAACATAATCAATGTGTTCCAGTGTTGTTGTTACATAAACACATTTTCTTATATTAGCTGCACTGTATGCACAACAAAACCCAAAACATTTAAGCGACAACACCAAATAGAAATTAGTAATAGACTATGCAGGGTTTGAAACACTGCCAGTCCACTATACTAGTTTTAGACATGAGTTGTCTCATGCTGACCAAAGGTGCAGAAACATATTTGGCCCGTCCATAAATACTGAGGTATGTTACAATTCGAATAACGTTTAAAAGTAGGGACGAAAGACATGTTCTGGATAGCTTTTCAGGAAAAAACTTTGATCCACAGTTTATCCATTTTAAAAATATTTATAGGGTTTGAAGGGGTTGAAACCCAATCTGAACAAGGTTAGGATGGTTAAAACATGGACATTTAGGGACCGTACATACATCCCAATGTTTGTTTGGCACTCCGAACAGAATAACTGATACATTGTTTGACCCAACCCATGCTATGATAGTTCAGAACATCTTTGTACACCCAACGAAAGATTAAAAAAAACAACACAACTCAAAAATGTATATAAACATGAGCATGTTTTAGTTCGTATTTAAATTATATTTACAAATCACTGGTCTGCACAAAAACCATGACATCATATTCCTAAGCATGTACAGGAAGCAAGAGCTCTAAATTGAATACTATTGTCGTAAATCTCTACAATATTGCTTTGTAACTGGACTATTAAACAATATAACACATACACAGATATTTCAGTTCAAGGCTTATATAAAAATATTCTGGTCGACTGACATACATCAATGCCGTACAAGTTAAATTCGTAATAGAAAAATCCATGTGTCTGACATCAAAACAGAATTTGAATACCGTATATGATATGATCACAATTTCTTGCATATTATCTGAGGCATGTTCAGGATGGCGAAATCTCGGGTATAATTTAAATAGTACCAATCGTGTCCTATCATATCACATTAATTTAATATTTGGTGCAAACATCAGTCTAGCGAGTATTTGCGATATATTTGTTCTCTGAATATGCCACCGACTTGACTTATACTGTTGAGCCCTTGTTAAGCAGCCACCAAAGCAACTAAACGATGATTCTGGAAAACTATGTGACTGGTACCGATCGTGTAATATCATATCACATTCGTTTAATGTTAGATGCAAACACCGGTGACAAAACATTTTGTCTCGGTAGCAGAACGCCCACGCTATTGAACGCAAGGCAGGCCTCATAAGACAGGTGAGCACTTGCTGAATACATATCAGTCTATTTTAACAAAGATGATTTGGGAGAGCAGAAAGCTGGTTGCATAAAAGAGGTGGCCGCTTTAGCAAGTTTGACTGCAGTATACTATTCTATGTACATTGACAAAGCAAATGTAATAAGCTTAGTCTTCACCTCCAGTGCTTGTATATACTAGTATATACAGCAACTGATATGCAATTGAAAGATCAAAATAAAAACAAAATAAAAAAGATATTAAGGAATATTTGCAACGAAGTCATGGCAGTGCACTAACAAAGCAGTTATGACAAGTATTTCAAAGTAATAATAATAATAATAATAATAGGAATATTTGTAATGCCAGAATAATTTTAGTCAGTTTTAAAATACACTGAAAATTTGTTTGGTGTTAAATGTTGATATTTGATTGATGCATGATTTTTGGGTCTTCAAGCAATTTTGCTTCACAGAAGATCAAATTTTATAGATTATTTGCACAATAGTGTACCAGACATAGACGTTAATAATAAATGTTAATTTAGCACTAGCATGTTTTATAAATAAAGAGTATAAATATATTATTTACAAGTAACAGAAAAATATACAAAATATGTACCGGGTTCCAGCCGTTTATAATCTCATAACAGTTTTAATGACCAACATCTATTTAATTATATCGGTAGATGTTGTTGAACACCAAATGCTGTCATACTTTTGTTATTACGCACTGGCCTGCATGGTGTAGTTGTTAAAGCTTCTTACGGAAGGTACTGGGTTCGAATCCTGCTTGAGGCTATTAGATTTTTAATCACAGTATCGGCTCCAATCCTAGCAAGTGCTTCATGAGTTTCAATGGGTAGGTAGGTGTACACCACTTACACTGGCCAGTATCATACTACTGGTCAACAAAGACCATGATATGTACTATCCTGTCTGTGAGAGAGTGCATATAAAAGATATCTTGCTGTTTAATAATAAGCAGAGGTTTCCTCTCTTATATTAACACTAACTTCTGTCCTGGATAGGCGGTTGAGGCAGATGGACTGCATGTCCAGAACAGACGAGCTTGAACCTGAATTGGATATAAACACTCAAATAAGTTATAACTAACTAACTGTTCCTATGAAAACAAAGATATTTTCTGTGTATGTTTTTGGTTTAGTTGTTAGCGATGAGTTGTAAGCCAACTTGTTAACCATTCAGGTGTCATCATGCTATATCACTTGTCTTACAAGCAATGTGTGTTTCTAAAAAGTTTTGGCTGAATATTTGCAGAGTTCTCAATTTAGCAAGAATTATTTCAGGCTACACACAGATTTGTCATGCTAAACAATAATTTGATATAAGAAACATAATACATGTATTAATATTTTAAACATAATCAAAATAATAATCACTACAAAATTCTCAATCCAATATGACGGGCAAATGAATTCAAAGGTCATAAGCAGAATGCATTGATCACCAAAAAAAATATATGAATACCACTAATTACATTTTAACTTGTAAATAAAATGTATATGGTTAAGTATTAAAAACATGGGAATAAAAAACCCTAAACACTTGCATTTTTTCATAACAATTACAAATTCAGAATTGAATAAATTGCACTAAATTGTCTGGGTTTTCCTAGCCCTTTGCTAATCCGACCCAGTCAATTTAACCCCAGTCTATTATCATATTTTAATTGCACATACATACAAACATGATGATAACACTGACAATGATATATACCGGTAAGCAAATTTGACTGGTACAATATATATATATATAGAGAATAATACACGAGTGGCCATTAGAGATCATTGACCTTATAAACGAGTTGTTACAAAACGTATCCAACGAGTTATAAGATCAGTAATATCTAACAGACACAAATGTATTATTCTATTTATTATAAACCCAGAAAAACAACAATTTAAACGAATGACGTGAACTGCTATACTGTGTGGTGGTAATTACAGTCTACTTTCCCAGCAGTGACTGGACAAACTGTTATAATGTTTGGGGTTCACCTTCGCACTGTATGGTGCCAATATCGATATCCGCGGCATACCCGATCTTGAACGAATATGCGTTATTTCATTTCGGTACTCATGGTTTGGAACTTCCAAAGTCAAGATATGGTGGTCTGTGTAAAATTCATCACACATACAATGGGGAATATTGAGATACACACGCCTCTAGTGGCCTGTTGGCTTGTTGCAGTACGAGGTTGAGCGTCGGATAGTCTTGACGTGACTTCGAACCAGTGTTTGGCATACACTGAAACCACACGAATATCGTCAAGCCAGCTATTGTGAGCAAAGTTGTACATCTGATGTACGAGCATTAGTTGCAGGTAAAATTGCAAGTTATCAATTAACACACCACAAACCACTCTTAAAATAAGTTTTTTCATTGGTTAATGTCACCTACAAACAATGCAAATGCCATACATTTGTATAATGTTTACATTTGTGTGTGTGTGTGTATGTGTGTGTGTTTAGCTTTGTCTACGTTTTCCTCTTGTATGGCAGAACTATGCCATTTTATATATCATGAGACATATAGCTTTGAACACATGACCCATCTAGCGTGAAAATAAATTCAATATCACTTTCATAAGCCTTAGATAAAGTAACTTCAATATCACTTTCATAAGCCTTAGAGAAACTGAATTCAATAACACTTTAACAAGTCTTAAATAAACTAAATTCAATAACCTTTGCATAAGCCTTAGATAAAGTAATTTCAATGATAACACTTTCATAAGCATTAGATACATGTGTATAAAGTAAATTCAATATCACTTTCATAAGCCTTAGATAAACTAAATTCAATGGTAACATTGCTTCTTCAGTCAACAAGATCAACAATAACACATATTTACACATCTATAACAATTAATATTGCTTAATGTTTGTGGTATTAAAAAAAAATGTCTTCCTTCAAGCCTCAGGTGATGCCATTATCTGGTTTCTTTTTGTTGAAGATATATGTGCACACAACTGCATTTTTCAATTAGGTCTTACAGTGAAGAAAACTGCTTTCTGACTAAACCCGCATACACCTAAATCTGTCTAAAGAAGATGTTAATCATGAATTATGATTATGTAATGTAAGACAGCATACATGTAGGTAACATCATGCAAGATAATGACATTGTACTGGAATGTAGGTTTAACATACAATACGTATGGGAGAAATCCTTTTTGCAGAAAACATTTGATAAAAAAAATGCATTCCAAGAATGTAATCGATGTGCTAAGGCAAAGCGATAAAATATGAACGACTTCATTTTATGTATGGTTATAACTAACATCATACGACTGAAAGTAATTAGTTTACTATAGTAGTACATTAAACATAGGAAGTACTTTCCACCATTTTGAATACTATATTCTACAATGTAAACTACAGAAAAGAAAATTAATTGTTTTACAAGTATAGCTGTCAATTTTCTGTATCAGTGTTCATAATAATATTATACTCAATTACCTGTAACTAAATTTTGTTTATAATTCAGATACACAAATGAAGTTGCACCTTTTGAATTCATTATAGGAAAATTTTCAGTCACCTATGAGATACAGGCAGGGCAGACTATGTTCATAAAACTTAGTTTGGGCATGAGGTCCAGACACAGTATAGACTTTTAATTTCATATTCAATTACTTGTATAGTTTGGGCATCAAGTCCAGGCTCAAGTTTTATAATCCAAGGCACTGCGCACACAACAATGACAAACAATAAATGATATGCAACACAGCTTGGTACGACACATGCTGATGACAACTAGAAACCAGGCAGTGTTTCTAGGTGAGTATTATATGGAGAGGAAGCAGACCTGTCAACCCTTCTGTTGTCCATAGGAGTCTCCTGCTATTGCATCATTCCTCCTTTTTCTCCTGCCCAGGAGAGCAGTAATATAATCAGACCTGTCAACACGTCTCTTTTCAACAGGAGGCTCCTGCTATTTCATCATTCCTCCTTTTCTACTGCTTAGGAGGAATTGTCTTATGGGAAATCATAATTTTCGAAGAACATACATTCCTATCTATCTTTTAAAAAACCACACAAGAAGTTTTTTGTTTACCCATTTTGGCTGATTTCTGTTCCCAATATCATGATTTGTCTCTTTTCATACCCAAGGAGCGGGACGTGCTCAGCGGTAGAGTGTACTTTATCTTTTCATACCCGGGTTCAAGGTTGACAGGCCTGAGTGAAAACGTAGATGGAACTGGATTGTAAAGGATTAGGCTGCACCAGACCAACTTCACTGGATTACAGCGAACTGGTTTGGATCAGATCACTTGACTGGATCAGAACACTTTGTATCGAAGCAGCCTAAACCAGGTATGTGTACACTGTACAGGACATGTGTTAGATCAAAAACACATTGTTCTAGACAAGCCCAGACAAGATACAAATAGTAAAGAACCGACCTGGACCTATGCTGGACCAGATCAGAATAAAGTAAAACTGTACATGAGTAAAGCCTAGGTCAGAAATACACTACAGCACAATCCTAGACCATTGTTGGACTGGATTGAAATAACCCTCAGAGTACTGAAGCAGAGACTAGACCAGCGTTGGACTGCATCAAGACGCACTGCATTGATGCAACATTGATTCATGTAGGTAATTTCTCATTCAACTACCTAATTGAGCTACAATCGTTAAGGCTAAAATATCACATTAATAAAGCTCCCATGTACACATCTCGCTTCCATATTATGTACACACCCAAATCATTTACACCTTTTAAAATAAACGATCAGAAGCATCCAATCCGTCTGAACAACAATAATATTGCATATTTGATATCCAATCAGCAGGCTGAAAACACTTCTGAATTCATTTTGAGTCTGACTGCCAATGGAATTGTTTGATACAACAAGCTCAGGGTGGTGAGATGTTTATAGATCTCGTCGTGTCAGACCATTATCTCGTCATCCTCGTCGATCTCCTTTAGTCCAGGAATAGAAACGTAACTCGACTCGAGAATCATGGAATCGGAGAACGACCCACTCATGTCCGGTTGTTGTATTGTAATAATGGGAACGTTCATGTGATTGAATTCATCGTGCACGACGTATTGTAACGACCGTCTTCTTGATCGTTCCTTCTCGACCATCAAGTAGTATTTTCTCGGAGGGTGTTTCCATGGTACTGTTGTTCTTCTTTTATTCAGGTGTTGAAGGGATGGAGGAATTGCTGGAATAGAGCAAAGAATAATAATATTGATTAGCATGTTATGTGTTAAAATTATTTAAATTGAATTTTTATGAACGGACAATACATTTAAGGACTATGCATAAATGTCAATGTGTTTCACAATCTGCACAAAGTTAGCATTATGTTCCTTCTGATCCTAAAATAAAACATTGATTAACTGTGGACCGATGTTTTTACATGAAAAGCTATCCAAACTTGGCTTTTACACACCCACCCCAACTTCTGAACATTGTTCGGATTGTGAAACATATCGAAAAAATAAAATTTTATGCAGTGTGCCTTACAAATTACAACATGCATATTTCATGCCTTCTGCAATAACATTTCTGGCTTCACCTCATAATCACCCAAACACAGCTTACTTGCCTGAACACGAAATGGTTATCAAGGTGTGTTGTTTTTCACTCACCTGTATATTTTAAATAACAAGACCTGATTAGTACTCAAGTTTTGTAATTACCTGGGTATGCCATCTATGGGAATGGAACATTACAACATTCATATCAAAAGTAAATGGAAGTTAGATTTTAAAAAAAAAATCCTTATTTTATATTAATTAAATATTGAATAATGTAAAGAAAATATATTTTATAATACATGTAATTAACATCCAAAATAAACATTTTAATCCTTACTGTTTATTAAAATTAACACATTTTAAAAGAATTACATGTACATAATCCAGATTTATATTCTGAGAAACAAAGAAAAAATAGTTTTAAACCATAACAATAGGTGAGAAAATGACTTTTTCATATCAGCAAAGTATGCATAGAATTTTATATGACCACTTTTTCTCAATACGACAACTTTTACAGGTATTAATGTTAAATGAATAAGTTGTTGCTTTTTCAAGATAAGTAATATTCATCACAAAACAATGATGCGCTCAAATGAACAATCTGCAAGATAAATTAATCATCCGTTTACAGTGAAAAGTATTACCCAGTATATAGTTTGCAATTCTGTAGTAATAAAAAAACAAATGCATAAATACAAAATAGGACATCCCATAAGTTTTGAGTCATGCTATAAGGTTATGATGCATACTAGTGTATAATTGCTATACATGTATGGTTATAATATATGTACAATTGTAGTCACATGACAGTTGCGAATTAACTACTGGAAGCGTTTTAGTGTGCATTATGACTAGATAAGCTGTATGCGTATATATATATATAACAGGAACAGGAACATTCATCGCACTAATAAACATGCACTGTAATATAAGAGATCATTCAGAATTATGAATATTTTCTATCATCTTAAAACTTTCTCATAATTGCCGTTTAACCCCTTCTACCCATCCTATCAACAATTATAAAAGGTATATACTCCCGTGTTTGAAGATAGATGCCAATCTATGTGTGTATCTAATGCTATTTATGAGTGGGACGTAGCGCAATGCAAGAGTGTCCACCTAGAGTTGGATGGAACAATCCTCCTCAGTGAACCCATTTGGTTAGTTCCCATTCCAACCAGTGATCTACATGTATGACCGGGCTATCAAAGGCTGTGGCGTGTGCTATCCTGTCTGTGGAAAAGTGCTCATAAAAGATCCCTTGCGGCAGCCGGTTTCCTCTGTGATCAAGTCTTAATATAACCATGCACTTGACATCCAATAACCGCTGATTAATAATCAATGCTATTTCTAACACTTTTCTGGCTAATGGAGCATTTGTTATTATTAAAATTAACATTTACTTACATCTTACTGCTTACAATGTCATTATATTTATATCCTAGTAGATGAACAAAAAAGATTAATAAAAAACTACTAGTACATTGATTGTTAAAACACTGTAGTTTATGTTCGTTATTTCTTCTGTTAATAGATTTTCTGTTTATGGCTAATATAATGTAAATTTATCCCGACTTTTTAGTCATGCAAAATAGAGAATTCATACATGTAGCAGATATACTTTTTTTTCACGAAAGTGAACCATTTATACATAAATAGAATCCCTCAGAAATTATGTTTATATTTTGTATTGATAAATATTTTTAAAAAGCGATACAACAGTAATGTAAACCAAGAAATAAAATTAAAGTAATTCAGTGAAGACGTAAAAGAAACAGCTAGCTGTAGAATTCTGAGGAGAAAAAACAGCTGTCGACTGTGATTTGCACATGCTCAGTAGAGTACTCACTCGGCATGTGACGTTGACCTTCGCAAGGTCAATGTCCGGTCAACTTCAAGCAACAGATCATATTCTTGTGAAAACAAAACAAATACTTAATTTTACAATAATAGGTTGATGTTAATGAAAATTCCTTTATAAGTTTTTTAAATACTATGTACAAGACATTTCTTGTGGAAAACATACACCCGGTGTACCGTAAATCCTTGGATAGAAGACTGCCTCTGGTTTTAGAGCATCACAAAACAGAGGCATGCCTTAAATAAATTGTCCATAAGATTGTCCATAAGATTTTGATGATTTCGGTGGCCAATATGAAGGTTTATAAGTCAACATATATACAGATAATTATTGAAATAGCCAACAACATAATAACATATTAAATAAATAGTAAAATAAAACGTAAAAAATGTAGTAAATGAAAATTTCCTGAAGAATATTCCTGCACCAAAAATGAGGTAAACTGATAGATTTTTTGCTAATACTTTTTTAATACATAATGTGTTAGAATATAACTATAGACGGCTTCGTAAACATATTAAGATTGTCAACTAGAAGAGTAAGCAGTGCTAAATGAATCATATACAATTCTAGTAAAACCTGCATTTGCAATAATGGACAACCTTGTTAACTTGTAATATATGTAAACAAAAAGCGAAAAAAAAACCACCTATATTTGAGGTGGTTTTTACATACAGGTTAACATAATGTGTACTCGCATACTAATGAGATAGAAGTAAATAAATAAGAAGGTAGCAGTTATTTAAGTAAACCGGTACAGTAGGCTTCATTGTGTTATGTTGGTTAGTAATTAAATTAATTATCAGTCACCAAAATGCCAAAATGCATTAAGTTAAAAGATTTCTACTAGTGTTAAAAAATTACTACATTTCTGTCCAAATTAAAAATGACAAAATAACCTCGTCAAAAAAAAAACATATAAAAGAATTGTGCAAACCCTGATATCTAATTATACTGATAAAATGATGTCTTGAAAAGTTGGATATTACCTGGAAGCGAAGGAATCTTCTACAAAACAATTCAAACCCATTCATTTTGATTTCCGATTAGTAGACAATCATAATCAACCAATCAGAAATTGTTAAATATAACGGAAGGAGAAATTTGATGATATAGGGAATACACTAGTGGCTGTTAGAGATACGATTTGTAATCACGAGTTATAAGATCAGTGATCTCTAACGGACACGATTGTAGTATTATATTTCTTACAAACCCTGAAAAAACAATTAAAACAAATGAAATGCCCTGCGGCAACTATAAATTCTGTGGAAAGTTGTTAAACATGTCGCATGACGTCAAAGGAAATTCTACGTCATACAGCATTGAGTCAATGAACCCAGTCAAAACTATCGACATCATAGGCAGATACTCAGTGAAAAACAGCAGGTCGCTCAGGTCGTTACCAAGGAGCAGCCAATCAGAAGTCTCAAATGTTGTTCTCTAATGCCTAGAGATGACCCTTGTGAGCCAATATTTTATATTGTAGCCTACATATAAAGTTTATTGTGTGCTTCACAAAATACCTAATAAAATGAAAACAATTTCTTTTGTTAGAAGTAAACTGAAGAGAAACACAGATCAGTGATAAACTGGGCCCGGTTGTTCGAATCCTGGGTTAACTTAACCACTGGTTAACACTAACCATCGGTTAAATTCCTTAACCCAGGGTTGGCTAATCACAGGTTAAAATATGGGTTAGGGTATATTTCACTCATAGCTAGCGCTAACCAACGTTTGAACAGCGCAATTTTTAATAAGTAATTAAATTTAACTCGTGGTTAGGCACCTAACCCAGGGTTAGCGCTAACCCAGGATTCGAACAACCGGGGCCCAGAAGTTTACAACACTGAAACAATTAATGCTTGTTAAATCACAGAAACACTGATCTAGATTCAACAAAATGCAAAACAGTTATGTTACAACATAATAATCAAATATATATTTTTGGAAATAAAAATTTCTCTATAAAAACAGAAGAATGTATTTGTTGTTTACGAAAGCTTATTACTATGCATCTTGGATGTAGCGTTTACAACTTTAAGACAACTTAATGACAGAATCTGATGCAAAGAGTAAATGAAAAAAGGTTTCCTGCTCATGGGAAAATAGGGTGAACTGAAAACCAGTAGATGTACACACATAATTGTTGAGACATAATTAGAGATTTGGGATTTGATGTACTGTAGGTTTATTTTGTTGCAAGAAACATTTTATAATAAAATTTTGTTTTACTTTTTAAATTTACAAAGCATTAAAGACAATTTAGTTTTACAGTTTAAGCATAAAATTAAAATACAGCAAACAAGTTTAATTAAGGGAGAAGCTGTATTGTTTATTATTATTATTACTATTATTATATAAGGGTTTAACGACAACCCAGCACAAAAAAAAGATATCGGCTATTGGGTGTCAATATATGGTGTGATAGAGACACAACCCCAGTTAAACCACATATAATACGAGGTTGTGAGACAAGTTTTAATTTCACATCATCTTTATACAATACACATACACTAATACGTCTCACAAACTAGTTTTCATGCCAGCCTGCACTGTCAACAATACAAGCATAATAAGCATGCATTTTAAAACATGCCATTAACATTAACAGGTTGCTTAGTACTTGTGAAACTTTTAATCAATATGGAATCAGGAAAACATATCATTAAAGTACCGAGATTCCCTATAAACCAGACCCTCTGTAAACCAGGATTCCCTATAAACCAGACCCTCTGTAAACCAGGAATCCCTCTCAACTATACTCAGTAAACCGGTATCACTCTAAACCAGACCCTCAGTAAACCGGGATCACTCTAAACCAGACCCTCAGTAAACAGGGATTCCCTCTAAAACAGACCCTCAGTAAACCAGGATTCCCTCTAAACCAGGACCCTGAAGTAAAGTGTGATTCCCTCTAAACCAGACCCTTGGTAAACTGGAATTCCCTCTAAACTGGACCCTTGGTAAATTGGAATTAGTTCTAAACCAAACTTAATTCAAACCCCGGGAAAGTATTAAGTCTCTTTATTTAAACCTCAGTAAACCGAACCCTCCTCTAAAACTGAATATTTTACTGGGTCTAAACTGCCTTCGGGTTAGTGGCGTTTCACTGTAGTATATAACTATTAAATGTAACCTCAATAAAAACATGGATGACTACTGAATTACTGATGAACAGATTAAGATAATCCTGCACCTGGTAACTCGAACGTCGACGCGTATTCTTCGTTTTGATCGTAGTCCTCTGTAGGATCAAACAAACTCTCGCACTCGTCACCTGTCAACAGCTCCTCGTCAGAACTTCCTTGTCGAGCCTCCAGAACAGGTAACTCTGACGTCAGTTTATCCCTGAAACATGAATATAATAACTCTATACTTGGTTGCCAATGTTAGAAATTAGTTATGCACATTGCCAGATCATACGATACATATTGCAAAACTAAAATGTGCTTTCTACTATAAACCACTGTGCTATCCGGTCTGTGGTAGTGCACGTAAAAGATCCCTTGCTGTTAATTGGTAAGAATAGCCTAGGTGGTGGCAGCAGGTTTCCTCTATGGTCAAGTGTTCATGTGACTGTACGTTTGACATCCAATAACCATTGATTAATAATCGATGTACAGTCAAACCTGTCTTAAGCAGCCACCTAAGGGAGTAGCAAAAAGTTGCCGCTTAAGACAGGTGGCTGCTTAATTCAGGTTCGTATGCACGATAATTGATGATTTGGGAGAATATTCTGGTGACCAATAAAGACAGGTGGCTGCTTAATACAGGTGGCCGCTCAAGCAGGTTTGACTGTATAAATTTCACACCACCGCCCCAATCTGATTTCAGGATATGGTAAGTGCTGTGTTGTAAACTGACCTTTCTTTGTGTATTGATGCGATGTGTGCTGACAAAATATGGTAAGTGCTGTGTTGTAAACTGACCTTTCTTTGTGTATTGATGCGATGTGGGCTGACAAAATATGGTAAGTGCTGTGTTGTAAACTGACCTTTCTTTGTGTATTGATGCGATGTGTGCTGACAAAATATGGTAAGTG
>JAULBR010063901.1:0-14308 GCA_032355825.1 Melanodrymia aurantiaca
ATTTCATGTCGCATTTTAGTCTGACCACCCTTACTCGCATAAATTTAGTGACGCGTTAATTTCATGATCTACAGTATTCACTTAATAAATTTTCAGTTCTTTAGATTTATGTAAAATGGCAGAATATGCATTTTAAAAATGAAATCCTTACAAATATGTATTTTGTTTGGCTAGGATCTGACTCGCCAACTTCAGCAAGCACGTAAGAAGCTTGAAGCGCTGGAAAACCACACTGAGAAGGATGTCGTGAGTATGGGATCACGTACGAGTTCGACTGGCTCCCTGAACACCGTCGACAGAGAGAACTCGGTCCACTCAACCAGCAACCACAGTTCAAACGCAAACTCCAGGGCACCCAGTCAAGAACAGGTGAGTCGGACAGTTATACAATACTCATCAACTGTTTCAATATAACTATGACATTTAATAATTGTGTGCACGTTTCTAAGAGTACTTGGTGTGTGTTACATGGTAATGGCTAAATGGGATAGATTTCATTGAAAAATTATCTTACAGAGAATCGCTGACCATTTTGGCACGAAAAGCACTATCACATGATCACAGATTAAAAAGAGTTACACACAAATTATTTTACATATAAACAGAAGAGATAACACCGTCTTTGTTTATCTATATAATTGCATACATTTATTATATGAATATAAACATCAACAGAAATGTGAAGTGTTATATTACATAAAATTACCTGTTTTATGTCTAACACTTCTAAGGTGACTGCTATTGTCTGTAGAGCAGAAACATTTGGCGACCATTACCAGTGATTGAGTGTCTTTAACATAAAGCATGTATTATGTGTTCACTTTATTAACTTTATTGCTAAAACACTAGTTTCAAAATCTATATTAGTCCTACATTTTAGGTTTCTAAGCAAAACCATGACCAACGTTCCATCACTGTTCGAAATTGTTGCATACGTGTTTGTAATATTTATTGCTGTTTTGCAGGAGTATCCCGTGATTACAGAACAGGTGGAAGTAGACAAACATGTTCTTATTGAACGCATTGTCCGATTGCAAAAAGCTCATGCGCGAAAGAATGAAAAATTAGAATTTCTTGAAGATCACATTCAGCAGCTGTTGGTGGATATCCGGAAAAAGACTAAGTAAGACTTTGTTTTTGTATTTGTTATCGCTAAACAAAAAAATATTATCTTTAAAGGAAATTATTTACCACACTAAGCTAAACTGTTGCTTTTGTTTCTTCACATTGGCTTTCCTTAAAAAATTAGATAGTGTTGTTTTAGGTTATTATATTTTTTATATAATTTTGAAATCTTTTGTGTCACCCAGTTCCATTGTTAATGAGTCTGTGCCTGAAGAGGATGTTGTTCATGTGCAGTGTATACAAAGTTACTGGTTGTGGTTTCTAACTCTGATTTACTAGCTCCATATAACCACTGATTTATAATACATGTGTTCCAGTTGCGTCGTTAAACAAACAAACTTTTTACTGACTCCAGGATGAACAAAGTTACAAATGTTGACCTTAAATAGAGAATATGCATTAATGCACCAGGCTAAGTATCATTTTTTATTTTATTTGCAGGATTATACAGAATTATTTTATGCGAGAAGAAGCTGGAACTTTGGCACCAGACTATATGGATGAAAACAAAGTATTATTTCATTTTTTTCTTTGTGTTCCAAAAAATCATTTCCATATCAAGTTTTTTGTCTGTTTCAAAGGTGACAGTGTCTGTTGCATGAGGTCAAGGGAAGCAATGTGTATGCATCATGGCATGTATTATATGATAGGTGTTCAATCAGTTTCTAGTTTTAATATACACAGTGCTTTAATTTAATAATATCTGCCCATTTTTGGTGCATATTAAATGGAGACTGTGGGGAAGGGAGCAGTGTGTATTGATAATATTATAATTAATATTTGTTATTTTTAAGAATGGATTGAAAATAACTCTTACTCTGTCCCATGTTATAGTGTCAGTTTTGGTATTAGGATTTAGAGTTTTTGTGTGCTGCATTCATTCAAGATTTGTATGAGCAGAATTCAGACTGGATTCCCATGCAGTACTACATGTATTTAAGTAATCAATATTGATCCAATTAAAAAGTCATAGAAATAAATATAATTTCAATTATTATGCATCAAATATTTTGTTATGTTAAAGTTTGTTTTGCATGTATTGACAGCAAAGTACTAAACACAATTTGAATCTGACTATTAGTGTGAAGCTAAACTGTAGGCCTATCTACACAAAGATTTTTAACCCGGCTTATGCATCATGTCCATGGTGAAAAATGTGGCGCTAAAAGTTGACCCGCGTTATTTTGTCTCATGCAATTGAACCATGGTCAGACTCCGCTTTTACCCCGGGTTATATTTAGTTCCCCTTTTATTTTCCCCATGTAGACGGTTAACCCACGTTCGATATCGTAAACAAAATATCAATGATGTCATATGACAGAGATGCACTTTAATCTTGGTGATAATAACCCGCATTATTTTCCTTCGTCTAGACGCTGCACACAGTCAACGCTGGTTAAGTTGGCCCGTGTTAATTGTAACCCGCATTAAAACGATGCCCATGTAGATGCAAATTGTGTGAACCAGATGAGATTCTGATAGGTTTCCATGCAGTTCTGATCTTGGTTCAAATAATTATGTTTGTCATGATCATTACTTCAGACATCAAAAGATTTTCCCTTAAATTTTATCCAAGCCAAACAAGTGTGAATTTATTGAAATTATTTATTGACACCCCAGCATGAAAAAAGGCATCGTCTATTGGGTCAAATTATTATATATAGAAATGGATTAGAGCTAATTTATTTAAAAGAAAATAAAGCGTATTATTTAAATAAAATTAAATATTTTGTAATAATATAATTTAGCCGTTGTTTTAGAGGTATGAAAACATCTGTGCGTTTAGAATTTTACCTACTGGTCATACGCTATGCATTTTATCTCTTTATTATCTTGGGTTTGTTGACAATGCATACATTATTTTACTTCCTCTTTACTGCTTATCTTGCCTTCATTCTGGTGCTGGCAATTTATTTAAGATTTTCACTACTTTTAAGAGCAATTTTAATAAGTCCGTTTACTTAGCAAATATTGGTATAGTGATATAGTTTTTGGTTGTGGAGTGTTACGTAGTGATATGATCTTCATGTCTTGGTATTGATTTCTTGATCTTGTCTTAGAGCACAAAATTGTTCGTTTAGTGACACTACTGAAGCACACTGATTAATAATCATCTGCTATGACAGTGTTATGTCGATGCATGGTCTCAGAAGAAACCTACTGCCTCAATAAAGTCTACTCTTACTGAATAACAGCAAGAGGTCTTTTATGTACACTTTCACACCACCACGTTTGATGTTCCCTGGATGGAATGGGAAATAACCCAATGAGTCCACTGAAGACAGTTGAACCATCAACCTCGTGAACCTCAGGCAGATGCTTGACTTGGACAAATTGTTATTTAGCCAAATATTATATTATATATTGCTTCCTCGACTCGTGAACACAATGGAAAGTGATAGTAAACTTGGTGTTTATCATGATGTGGGCATGTTTATAATTCTAGCATTCTTATAAGGTTAATAGAATTCAATATTCCTTTCTTTAAGTCCCATGCATTATAAAGTTTTTACACTTTATATTGCATGTTTCCTGATTTTTAAACAATTTACCTGCTTCCCTTTGTGCTTTTGAATATTTTTTTTTACATTTTCTACTCTGATTCCAACTTTTGATTTTTAGTTTCAGCACATTCACTATATTTTCATTGTCTAGCTGCTGCCAAAGTTAGTGTGTTACCGCTAGCCTACTAAAATCAATAAATTAATTACAAAATGTTGTGCTTTAAGATTGATTATCCAGTGAATAATTAATGATCATTTGGTTGTGCCAGACATGTAATTATAGAACCAACACGAACACTACTACAGCACTGACATATATTACACCAAGTAGTAAATACTGTATTATACAGCCAACCAAGGGAGTAACACAATGTGTCTTCTTTAGACAAGTATGTGCTTAATACAGGTTAGATTGTGATGGATTGGGTTATTTGGGAGAATAGAAAGTTGGTTTCATGTTAAGATCAGTGGTTGCTTAACAAAGGTCATATTGTTCTGTGTTTAATGTGTTGGTAGAATAGAAAGGTGGCCCTTTATAAGATAATTGCATGTTTAACGGGTCATATTTTATTGTGTTTAAACACAATTAAATAATGGTTTGGAAGAATAGAATTTAGGTCATAAATGTCATTTAATAGTTTGGGAAAATAGAGCATGCATTGTGACTGTATTACACAGCTGTGACATGACCAAGATATTAAACAAATATTATCTGACTTTCAATCAATCAATGCTGGGCTAATATAATAAACTAATTAAAAATAACACTCAAGTGAAGACATATTTGTTTTAACTATAAAATACACTATTTCATCCTATGTTATATAGTAAAATTACATACCCAATCTTTAGAAGCTTGTATCCGAGCACAGCATTGAGCATACTGATGATACGATTTCAAGTCACCCGATTTGTTCTCTTTCTTTCGCAGCATCTAGGAGTAGGCGTAGCTCAGAGGTAGAGCGTCCGCCTGCAGCTCGATGGGTCAAAGGATCGATCCTCCTTGGGGGACCAGTTGGATCATTTCCCATTTCAACCAGTGATCCACAACTGGTCTATCAAAGGCTGTGGTGTGTGCTGTTCTTTCTGTGGGAAAGTGCACATAAAAGATCCCTTGTTATTCAAACAAGAGTATCCTATGTGGCGGCAGCTGTGACAAAGTGTTAATATAACTGCATTTGACATCCAATAATTACTGATTAAAAATAAACGTGTTCCAGAGGTGTTGTTAAACAAACAAACTTTATTGTTTTCTTTCGCATCTATGTGGTACCGGTATATTTCTATATAAGGACTTTGAATAATTACTAGACATGTAAATTGACAGTAGATGAATTATGATGGGAAATGAATGGTTATGTACCTTCTATATGTTACTGTGCACACGTGAGAGATAATGGAGTTTAATAACAATATTTTTGTCATATTGTTGAAATACGATTTTGATGTCATGATTTACGGCTTCAACATATTGTGACGTCACACTTTTACAGGAAATGAACATTGATCGAGTAAGACAGATATAATTTTAATGTACTCATTCATAATATGGTATTAAACTGAATGTCGTTTAGTATTTACTATATATTGCCTACCATTAGACTAGTTTATTAGGTTAGTTTACTTCTTTACATAACAAATCTTTCTTAGTTGTCCTGTTCTCTATAATAAAAACACAAAATATATATTGGCAGGACTCGAAACTACTGCAATGACTCACTTTGGCGATAATCCCTCAGAACATCAGTCTTGTTATGGGACGTCATCTTAAATTTGTGTAACGGTCGGGGAAAACAAAAATCAAATAGCTCTTTAATGTTATGTTTGTCACAAAAAGTAGTCTTACTGCCGTTGTATTGTAATGTCTGTCCATATATATATATATATGCATGATTGCTTGATAATTTGTTTTCATTTTTTTGTTACTAGCAACGCGCTAGGATTGAAGCGCAGGTAGGATTTGTTGAAATTTACTAACTATTCAATCTGTATATATGTGCTGCTTAAAAATTAATATTAAATATACTGTGTGAATGCTTTTTTTACTTACGTCTATGTACATTAATTTAATGAACAACTGGATCTATTTTTTTTGTAGCAATAATTTAGTATTCTTTTGCAGTGAAAAGTAGGTGTTTTATCAAAGTATGGTTCCCAGTAGTTATATTTTTATTGCCAATTCATGTAAAAGCCATTACTGTTCCAAGCACAAAAAAACACCTTTTAATTCATTGTCTTGGAGGGAGCAGGATGTAGTCCAGAGGTAGAATGTCCGCCTGTGGCGGGGTCGGTCGAGAGATCGATCCTCCACATGTATCAATATAACCATACGTCTGACGTCCAATGACCGCTGATTTATAATCGTTGTGTTTCTAGTGGCGTCGTTAAATAAAACAAACTTTACTTTTCATTGTTTTGGAAGTCTATCGAAGATGAGACGGGCTCGTTATCATAATACACATATTTGTTTTAACACATAATTTTAAAACTCTATGGCAAATCACTGATTTTGCACACGAGGCAAACAATTACATGATCAGTTTTGTTTTGAGATCATTTACAACAAGAACGAAGACATGTGCCATTTGTATAAACTATGTCTTACGGTTTGGCTCCGTATATCTCAACACTTCTTCCAGTCACCCATCCTTTGGGCATGATCTTCTATATGAATGAACCCAGTCACCGGTCCTTTGGGCATGATCTTCTATATGAATGAACCCAGTCACCGGTCCTTTGGGCATGATCTTCTATATGAATGAACCAAATGCTTGCATCAAAGACTGTTGCTTTAAATCCTTTTTAGGTGTTCCTACCCTCCGAAGTCAGCCACTAAAAACTGAGGCTAAATGTTAAAGCTGCACTTGGGTGTGGGGTGTGGGGTGTGGGTGTCTACTGCAGAGCTTATTCATCTGTAGCATTGTGTATTCCAGATATGTGTTAATAACTCCCACTTAATCATAATGTCTATCACTTTGGATGCAATAAAAGTGACTATGGAGAACTTCTGTTAAAATAGAAATAAATTGACTTTAGTGTCATTGTAGTAGGTAATTAAGTATGCTTATTTTTAATGATTCTAGTTTCTTTCAAATTATTGCAATAAAATTATATATAGCTCAGCTGCTGAGACAAACGTATTATAAATGGTTTCAAATGTGGTTGTAGTTACACAGTAAAATTCTAGTATCAGGAGTTACGGTAAATTAGTATTCGTTTATGATTTCAATCAGTGTATCTGTTATGTGATCTGAAGATTGAAGAATGTTTTGTGGGAAGCTTGCTGGAATGAGATGGGTTGGGCAAGTGACCGGGCTAGTGGAATGCACTCATAATAAGTTTAAATATGTAAAACTACCTGAATATATCATTTTACTTGATGCTCTATATATACATTGTTTATTGGTTATCATGCAACAGACAGACTGTCCTACATGTACATGTGAATAAGGTACTATTATAATACTACTATAGGTTATTATACTACTATCTAGGTATATACTATGTGGTTTAAAATATTGAAAATAGCTTTTTAAAATAATTTACAAAATTGTATAATGAAATTATATGACATTTTAAAAGCTACATAATAATAGATTTTGTTTACTGTCCTACAGTGTGCACTGAATGAAAATAAATGCCAGTAATATAGCTGCCTTAAAGTACTTTTACTTTCAAAAGTTTTTCAGATTTGTAATACTGTAAAATGGGTATTATTCTTGTGTCTGTACTTTTCACAGTCACACACCAAATGTGGGTCACTGTGACCTATATCTTGAACTCTGACCTCCATAGAAGAAATCTAGGGTTCCAGAACATATCTCATACACTAATTATTATAAGGGCATCAAACTTTGTGTATTGGTACATGCAGGGAAGGTGGAGTGTCGCACACCAAAAGTGGGTCACTGTGACCTATATCTTGAACTCTAACCTCCATAGAAGAAATCTAGATTTTTGAAGCATATCTCATACAATAATTTTTATCATGTGTATCTATTGCCTTAATACATATCTCTACCTGATACATGACCAGAAATAAAAAACTAAATTTATATTATTTTTCACTTTGTAGCCTAAAAGTGGGTTAAAATTGAAGTACCGGTAGCCTTTTTTGTATATATGTTATAGTATAGAATTGTGCAATATAAAAATACAGTAGATAAACTCTGCGATGTTATGTTTATTTTTCATGTTTTGTTTCCCTAGGCGTTGTTGGCAAAGAAAGGTGGTATAATGGCGTCTGTGTACAGTTCTCACCAGCAGGATGGACATTTAACCCTCGACCTGTCACTGGAAATCACCAAAAAATTGCAAAGTGTTCTCGAAGACACAATTCTAAAAAATATTACCTTAAAGGTAAGTTGATAGTGAGTGATGCTGTTGTAAGTAAGTTAGTGCGTGCATAGTAAGTAAACTAGCAGCTATTTCACATACCTTTGAAGTTTCCACCAGTGCCGGTTCTGTAGAATATTGCTGTTATTGGGGAACATCAATAAATTCACAGAGCAAAACATTTTTATGGGCTATTTTCTGTTCCAGTCAGTGATCCACGACTGGTTTAACAAATTCTGTGGTGAGTGCTATCCTGTCTATGGGAAAGTGCACATAAAAGATGCCTTGCTGTCAATCGTGGAAGAGTAGACTATGTGGCGGCAGCGGTTTCCTCCATGACCATGTGTCAATATAACCATGCGTCTGACGTCCAATTACCGCTGATTTATAATTGATGCGTTTCTAGTGGGCCGTGGCGTCTTTAAATAAAACAAACTTTACTTTACATCAATAAATTGCTTGCTAATAGATGGTGCTAATAAGCCACCATGTTCATGATTTGTCTAATTTGTTAATACGTTGTGCTTTGATATGGGATCTTACACAGTGGGTAGAATATGTTTGAAGAATCCAACCTCAGTTGACTTGTTATAACCACTATAGTCTATGACTACTACATCAAAGATCATGGTATGTGCTGCAGGTTTGAATAAATCCCATGCCCAGCATCCCGAGGCTGTTAGATTTTACTCCTAGGCTACTATTTTAGCAGACTGAGCTATTTGTAAAACAGCCTCGGTTTTATGAGGTGCCATATACGGTACACGGGCTCCATGTGGTTTTTATTGTCTGGAATGAACTTGCTGTCCTTAGACGATCTAGTCTGGAAAGGGTTAATCAATTTGCTCCAGTCATGTCTTTAAACAAACTATAAGTACATTTGTTTCTTTTGCAGGATAATATTGACACGCTTGGAACCGAAATATCACGGTTATCTCAGGAGAACAGACAGATGCAGTTGCGTATGCAAGGCATAAAGACATGATAACATAATTTATATTTTTATCAAGTATTTATTTTATTATAATGAGAATCTATAAGGCTGTATTGAGATATATAGTGGATGCATTTATTTTACTTGGGACGGGTAATATTTTAGCACGTGATGATTGATGATGTGATGTTAGTGTTAGTTGATGTCCACCAACGTCAATTGTTGTAAAACCAGTCAGTGTTAAATAGTACGGCCTATAGAAACGTAGTGTGTCAGAACCTAGAGTAATTATTGACACATTCATCATGTAAATTGGTGATTGTTAATTATCGTTTTATTCGTTGTGTAACCTTCTGCATTAAATTTTTTTAAAGGTTTTTTTTTTCCTTGCAATATTAATGAAGTAATACCAATGTTCCAAAAATCATTCTATTTTTCATCTAACTCCATTGACCGTTTTCAACAGATATTTTGTTACCACAGTAATTTTCATGCAAACTATGTAGGCCTATTTATCATCATAGCTTCCCTTTGAATCTCTTGCAGGGGACATTGAAATGTTAATATTAATTTCATTATTTGTGAGGTTATTGTCATTCCTTCTTTCACAAAGTGATTAAAACATGCAACTTGCCACTGGTAACTTTTATTTGTTAATTTATCTACCGTGGAAGCAATATGCAGGGAAATATAATCAATACATGCCTGTAGGCAATATCGTTTCATGTTTGCAAACTGCCTCTGGTTAGCTGGATATCAACTATGACATCATTTCGCAAATATGAGGTCATTGTTGGGAGGTATCTTATTTTGCAAGTAAGCTATTGTCCATTTCTCAATAAGACACCTCTATTATTAGCAATATATGTAACAGTAATAATTAGAATACCCGGTATTATATTTACATTTATTTCATACTTTGTTTGCAGGGAGCGGGATTTAGTCTAGAGGTAGAATGTCTGCCTGTAGTGGGATGGGCTATTTTTCGTTCCAGCCAGTGGTACACTACTGGTTTATCAAATTCCGTGGTGTGTGCTATCCTGTCTATGGGATACTGCACATAAAAGACCCCTTGCTGTTTTTCGGTAAGAGTGGCAGCAGGTTTCTTCTGTGACCAAGTGTCGATATAACTGTTTGACATCCAATAACCACTGATTAATAATCAATGTGTTCCAGCGGTGTCGTTAAACAAACAAACTTCATCTTTTCTATTTATTATCAGAACACAGAAGTGTATAGACATTGAAACAAATAATACTTTTTAGTGATCACGACAACTTTCAATTGTAACAAACCACATATGACATTTATGAAACTTTTTATTACAAACCATGTGGATAATGCATATGTTTATTTTTTATCTATGGCACTAGGAATATTGAGTCTCATCACCAACCATAAGGGACCTTGCATATATGTTAATGAGTTTCAATATCTGGACAATGTTAGGATTGGTTTGATCAACTCCCTCCCCTTCTAATCGTAACAAAACTTTGATCAACAGTCAACCGAAATGTTTTACACAAAAACCAATCAAAACTTTGGTTTCGTTTCAGACCCACTCTCCCCACACCTGTTCCGAACATTGTTCAGATTGTTAAACACATTGTCATTTATGCATGATCCCTAACTGATGCATTTATTGTGATCTTGAAAGATGCAACCACAGAGGTTTTGCTATATATTGAGATGTATGACATTTAAGTATACGTCAAGTGAATGTAAGCATGGTAGAAATATAGTATGCTGTAATTGTGTATATCGTAAGCATGGCGTGATTATGTTTTGTGCTTTGTTAACAATCATTTCAGATTCGTTTAGGTAATTAAGTGTTGTTTGCTTCTGACTATATTATGTTTATGTAATTCAATTTTTATATATAATTTTACTTCTAAACAGATCGTTTCTTTTTTTGGGCAATTAATTATATTAAAATTGTGCGTTCTTTTCAAATCGGATCTAAAGTTTTGTTTTATTGAGAAAACTACCGGTTAACACCAGTATTAGGTTTGTATATGAACTATTTTATCAAGATAATGAACTTAAACATGGGCGTAGGCTTGGGGGAAAAGGGTCCGCTCTAGATAACTAAGACGTTTTTTTACAGTGCAATATTAGTCTATATGAGAAGTATAGACAAAATGGTCTACGAAGCATATATTAGAACACCAACCCCCGACCATGTTACGCCCATGTAAAGTATACTCAATGAACCAATAAGAAAGTATACACCCAGCAGAGGTGCAATAATAATAATAATATATATGTGCTGTATATATATAGGTGATAGTTACAAACCACAAGACAGAGAACACATTACCACCATTGATTACGTTCTATACATATCTTCCTTCGTTTGATGGGTGAAGTTATAAAAAAAAGCTGGCATACGACATGCAAACACAGGAAACGATATTGAGGTACACGTATTAACAGTAACTGTGCACTGAACTTTGTTTACTCACAACTAATGCAACCGAACGAAACATACACAATACAAACAACTACGCATGTACATCACTCCTTTCACTCCTTTAGTGTAAAATCAATGTGAATTTTTTTTATTTACAGTTAATGCCTCAATTTGTAATAATGGATGCACGAAACATGACTTGAATATACATACCACCAGCGGATCACAACAAGCTTTACTATCATTCCTCACTGTGTATACTTTCTTTTTGGTTGAGTAAATATTAATAAACATTCCAGTTCATTTGATTTTTCATTGTTCATGTTTCATTGATTTACTTACTATTGAAAATAGACACTGCCCTTTTCTGAATGATTTCGTCTGGTTTTTTTGGTTGCTCATAACGGTATACTTAAATTGTCAGATTTAACACAAAAACCGATAAAAAGTAGTTATATGTTAGTTGTATTAGGATTCACAATTCACTACATACCATAAACATGTTTATTAAAAAATAATGCACATAAAAATAAAACAATACACTGGTATTGATTGACAATTTGGGTCAGGGAAGCTCAACACAAGAGCATCCACCTGGGGTGCGTGAGGTCAAAGTATCGAACCTCCTCGATGGTCATGTGGGATTATTATCAGTTCCCACCAGTGATCCATGACTGGTAAATCAAAGGTATGGTGTGTGCTATCCTATCTGTGGGAAAGGAGGACACATAAAAGATCCCTGTTAATCGGTAACGGTAGCTGGTTTCCTCGAAGATTATGTGTCGACATAACTGCGTATTTTACATCCAATAGACAATAATTTTTAATCAATGTTGTACAGTAATCTCTACTAGTGTCATTAAAAAACCAACAGTATCTTTCATCAGGTATGTATAGTAAATTGGCCAGGGTATGCAAACTATGTTAAGCAGCTGGCATGATCTTGCAAACTCTCATGGGATTGGTCAAATGAAAGGTCACCTTGGCATGACCTTCAAGTTATGCAGTCATCTTAACCTTTATGTACTTGTTTTTATCAGCTATCTAATAGAAGTTTCTGACCTATGCGGCCATGACTTTTGAGAGCTCAAGCCGATTTTTAGTTTCTCGTAACATTTTTGTATATTGGGTGTCTCTTATATGAATCGTTTGCATCCATAGGAATCCGGGTAGTCAGTCTTGGAATAATGAGAACACATTTTAAATTGGGTTAAACATTTGGAAGTTTAAACTCCTTTCATTTTAATATTCCTGCGTTTAACACGCATGAAGAATTGTCATCATTATTTATGTGAGTGGTAAATTATTATCTATATTTAAGAAATAACTTCTAATAAAAATCATGCATTTTGATACATGTCCCTTTACAAGTTGCCTATAATTATAATAATGGCTTTTTGGTGAGGGACCTTTTAAAAAGTATTGTACACTATGTACATACTAATATGTATATAACTGTTTTCTTTCCACTTCTTACATAACTATACCCATACATAGAAACATCTTGATATTTAGTATGTTATGTGTTGCAACTGTTAATTTATTATCTGTGATTTTATCGGTGTTGTTTGAACACGGAGAGTATTACTACTCTTGTACATGTATTGTGTATTGTAGGTAAACAATGCCCAAAATGTGTTTTATGTGTATATTTGTTATTGCAACATAGAACATCATGTTAATAAATCGGTGATACATCAAGTATGTTTTGTTGGTTTGTTCTTTTCACCAGAATGTTATATTTTAACATTTATGTATAAAGTTAACATTAATGTCTTCCCTAATTTGTTTAGTATGGTATATATTATATTATAAATGATGTTGTACTTCAGGCAAATATCAATTTGAAATTTACTCAGCTGATAAGTTTAATAGCAGAAATGTATCATTTTGATATTAAACACTATCTGCAAACGCAATACAAACGACAAGCGGGAACAGCTATTAATAAAAATATGCTATAATTATACTAGTGGAAAAAAGAAACCAATTATGAAATATGGATATAATTTTAAAATTATTTATTGAACTTTTGTATAAAGTCAAGTAACTAGGTTTTACATTACTATTCGTTTATAGTTGTAAACAGTTGCCACTCCTAATAATTTTGTGTGCAATATTTTATAATTACATGTTCTTACATTTATATTAATACAAACGCTATATAATTCTATATTTCTGAAGCAATAAATTACAACCAGCGGAAACACGTCTAGACTAATAAAAAGTTGCCATATTAATGAGTCAATATAGTCCGAGAAAACAAGGGTCATGATGGACATTTTGCTGGCTGTGAAAGACGATGAAAATAGAAAATTAAATAACTAAATAAGAAAAAATTAATATACATGTGTAGATACAAAAAATAGCATTACAGAGACAGATATGTTTAAGGTCTATAATCCCGAGTGAAATAATTGAATCGATGTTGTCAAACTATTAAATCTGCCTTCACGCAACAAGCTGTGACTGAAGCATACATAATTATATACTAGTATAATTATATCCTAACTTTATTCTCAATTTGATTTGCTTGTTGCACTAGGAAATAACATTATAATAGTGCACTGGTGTCGCACGTCACGTATATACCACACGTCACGTATATACCACGGATATGAAATGTAGGTAGGCCTAAATAGCCAATTGTCCTACCTTCTGAATACATTCTTTGATAATGCCGTTCCATTGAACTTCTATGTCGACGTCATGTCCTCTGGTTTGACCTAGGTGAAATTTATATCGTTTCAACAAATCGGTATCTCGTTTTAAATATATAAATAAGTATATAGTTTTCATTTCACGAATAAGTATATCGTTTTAACGAATTAGTATCAAAGTATATCTATAATTCATCATTTTCTAGGATGTTTTAGATGTGATTATTAAACAGCTAAGAATTAGTTTGAACTGAAACATGACTTATAGTGTAGTCATTGAAGGCTCAAAAAGTGACCTACCGGGAAATAATTGTTACCAAGCCACATTTGGTATCAC
>JAULBR010064001.1:0-14307 GCA_032355825.1 Melanodrymia aurantiaca
AAAATCTGATTCAGAAAACCTGATCAGACCTTTTGGCCTCAGACGTGTAAATAAAAGTGCCGTAGCTCTTGGACTATTACCTCCAATGTCTGTTACGCCAAGAGTTCAACTTTTCGCTGGACATTTTACAACAGGTGTTGTAGACAATTCTCATCTTCGTCAGTTATTCCAATATGGTCTCACATATCGCGAGCAGAAATGGATCGGTTAGGATTATGTTAAAATAACCACGATTCTGCGAGTCTATGCTAAACAATGAGCACGAAGTTAGCCGATCTGTTTCTCTATGCAATGAATAAGAATTTCTAATCTAAAAAATCTCAACAGATGGATTTATTCAATAAGTAAAATGTCCGTTATATTGATCTTATATCTTTCAATAATAACAGATCATCTTCGATCGTGGACATATTAAAGAAATCTACAAACAGTAGAACATCCATTTCATATCTTGATCTTTGGCATAGATTCAAAATGACACAAAGCTGTACGATAAAAAGGACATTCAACCTTTCCAAAAGTCAATATCACTTTGTCTACCACATTTCTTTTGCTCCAGCATTATTGTGTCTATATAATTATCATAACTTTAGAAATAGTTTAGGGCATGCTGATTATTTAACGATTTTAAGCAACGCCACATCTGGTCTGAATTGTTCTATTGGCGTTTCTCCATGAACAGGTGAAAACATTCAAAAGAGTTCTACAGAAGACATTCAGAGGCTATTTCACGATGATAAATTATTGGTGATGTATGATGCAATGCTTTACTTTCACCGGTCTTGCACCTTCTTTTTTTTTTATCGTTTTGATGATGATGACAGCAGACTAACGATATGGCTGTGATTACGACAGGTACTACTGGTGGAGCGCTTGCGTTTCGCTCAAAATTTAAAAAATAAAGAAAGCAACACATTTGTAAATAATATTTTTGGCTTCAACTCTGAAATACAAAACAATCATACCAAATCAAATATAATATGAGTGAATACATTAATAGATGTCAATACAAAATATATCTAGTTGAGCAATAACATTTTCAACAATGATATCTATGAAAAGAAATATATCGAACATTATGGAACAATGAATTGAGAACAAATTACACAAGTTGAACCTAAATGTAACTGTACAATGAAATGATAATAATACTGCCAGTTTTCCTTTCTTTCACCACCTTAAAACATTTCATGAGTATATGATCTGTTAAATAGATGGAAATGGAAACAAAATTAAGTCAATGTAAACAAAGACGTTACAATTTGGAATAAAAACGTTGCACAAGGAAAGCAGTAAAATTTCACAAATTTATGCACGTGGACTTTGTGAGAGTTGGGTTCGATGGTTCAATTTCGAGACAGTAACTATTTACATCTAATTTTTGTGTGTATATATTTAATTTATTTGAAGTTTAAAGATATAATTTTAGCAAATAATATAATTTAAAGTTACTAAATTCCTACGCCCTTTTCAACCAACAAAATGTTTTCCATGCATCTGGTGGACATTATAAATCAATTTTCAAGTGCATTTTCATGCATTAACTATTAAAATAAAAATGTAACTAAGGGTTTCTACAACAAAATGTTAATTCGAAAAAAACTACATCAAACCAAACTTAACTTTCTATGATAAACATGCAATTTTATAAACAGAATACTAGTAATCACACAAAGCAATTATATAAACTATATAGTGGCTGTACAATGTTGACCCGACATTAGCTATAATTACGATCCAATCCTTTTGGATGTTTCTGGAAAATTAATCATACATGTTAACAATAACATTCTTGGAGTGTTATTAAAGTCACAATGCCTAGATCAAAATGGAACGTTTATGCAAGAATACACTGTAATGTGTATTCGTGTATTCACGTTCTCATTCTGTCCTGGATAGGCAACCCAACATCTTGGATTGCGTACCCAGGACAGCGTGTTTCGACGATTGAACGTTGGCCTTATCCTAGTCTAAGTCACGTTCTCAATATTGTCTTATAAAAACCCTCATGTGACATTGACGTGCATCTGAAACACTACAATGAAATTATAAAGTTTGTATATGGATTGACAACAGTCAGGTTAATAACGACTACCACAAGTGGGTATAAAAACCATTATTTTGTTAGAAAAATACTGACCAGTGCCCACAACGGGTTTAACAAAGGCCATGGTATGTACCATCCTGTGTGGGAAAGTGCACTTAGAAGATATCTAGCTACTAGTGAAGAGTAGCGGTTTTTCTCTATCATACTAATACTAACTTCTTTCCTGGATAGACAGTCGCGGCAGTTGGACTGCGTGGCCACGACAGACGTGATTTAACTTTAAGTACGTTTTTAATTAACTACAAAAATACTGAAAACACGCTAATCCAGTGAAAACACATGCAAAAGAATGTTCCTATTTCCAACCCATATTACAATTTACTCATATTTGAGCTTAAAATATTATAAATAAATTTTGGGATACTTTTCCTCTCATATTAACGTATTTGCCCCTATCTCGACATATTGTGTTGGCAAAACACATTAAAAGTACCTTTTCCCTCATGATGCAGTATATCTCTTACCACCAAAAATAGCTTTACTAAAAGGGATAAAACTATTTTTAACGGAAATTACATTATGTCAAGATTTAGTACTGTGCCGAAAGTCTTTTTGGAAATGATTTCGAGCTACAACAAACTTCTATAAACGAATTGGATATTAAAATATTAATGCCTGACCAACAACTAGTAAATAGCCTAGTCCACAATTTAATCTTTTGAAAATGGCTGTATGAACGTAAACCGCGTTATCATTTCATACGAGAATTAGACATTGTACCTCAAGTCAAAGGATTAGTGTGGGTCGTATGCTCTTTCACATCCCGTGATTTAGAGCGAAATGAAAAGATAATATGAATTATTACGTTTAACGCATCAACAAACACTAATGTACAGTTCAATCACACATTCCTGGCCGATCTGTACTAAGATCATACATTATATAAACAGATGCAACATTGGAAATCAGAGCGAGATTTGTCAAAATCTCGTTTAGAACATCTGCACAAGTTCGTAGTAACGATTACACAACGTACATCCAAGACTGGCATATCAAAAGTCATGGTAAACTCTATGGGAAGTTGTCGTAAGAGACCTTTGCTGGCAATCACACACTAGGATATTAGGCGTAGCAATTTTCGTCTCTCCCAATTCTTGACTACAAATCGAATGGTTTGAACCTAATAACCAATTACTAAGCACTTAAATAATTCACTTACAACTGTAATTATGTACACTAGCATGTATGGTTGTAAACAATGTTAACAAGTGTGTTTCATTATGTTTAAACTGTACACAGTATAAAGCATTAATAGATTATTTTATCAAAAGGAAATCAGCATTTAGGTTATAACATAATAAATTTGTATTACAGAAGACTAAGCGAAATGGATGGATAAAAAAGATTTCAGAAACAACAAATCAATTCCACAATTGTAGAACATAGAACAGAATCTAATGGCAACAAAACTATTCATGAAAATACTAGTATTCACAATAGTTTCCATGAATAATAATGCAGACGCGTGTAAATATACTAATCGAGTATGTCAGAATAATTTCAGCAGATAACTATTTTTGAGATATGTGTGAATTGTGGAAATGAAAACCATGATCAATGTAAAATTCCTGTGTACAGAATAGAACAAAACGGACAGAATGCATATAAATATATTCCCTTTCATAATTGATTGTCCCTGTCGTGGACAGAACTCTCTGGAGAAGTCAGAAGTTGTGACCATAACAGGTTAGTTTTCCGATTGAAGCACACCAAAAATGACCAAACCCAACCCAATTGATGCAGATTCCAATAAACGTATATCAGTTATCACACAATTGTCTCAGACCTCACAGTTCAGTGCAATGCTGAACAGGTAGTCAGATAGCTGCTTCAAATCATTGACAAACAGTATCCAGACACACCATGGACTTGTGTATACACAAGATGGATCAGCAACAGATACTGCGAATCATTGGTGGCTGGAATTTACATCACGGAGCTTAGTTGACATTGGGAAGATATATTGATATTAAACCATACGAAATTTTGCACAAACTATGCTGCAGATATTGAGCATCTCCGTGGCGCAGTGGTTAACGCATCAGGCTTAAGACTGGTAGGTACTGGGTTCGAATCTCAGTACCAGCTCCAACCCAGAGCGAGTGCTCTGCACTGGGCTCAATAGGTATGTGTACTTCCGACCAGTATCCGCAACTCGTTCAACTAAGACCTTGGTATGTGGGAAAGTGAATATAAAAGATCCATGACTACTTATCAAGAGTAACGGGTTTCCTGGACTGCGTGACCCTTAATTGGATATCAGCACGTAAATAATTTATAACTAACAGGGCATCCATTTCACGCACAAACAACGCCAGGAACAAAGAGATGGCATAAGTTTGCAATGATCTAGCACGAACGTGACGAAATATGATACTGATCATGTATCCAATAAGCAGTATCCAATAAGCAGTTATCAGATGCCATCTAAACACTTTAATTTTCGGTTTTCTCAGATTTAAAAAAACATCAAAAATGTTATATGCACTTGTGAATGTATGTGGAAAAAAATGAGACAGACTGTGTGTAAACCCCGACTTGGAAATATCGTCATGTGAATGGAATTTGGGAAAATCTCAATATTTTGCAACCTACGAAATCATTTGCCATTATAAACTCTGATCGGCGAACAAAAATGTTAAGTGGAATAATTTAAGGGCTGGTTCAGCATAGACAAATTATCACATTGTTCAAATGTATCGTAGGGGAGACAGCAGATCCTGCGCCTAAAGTTAAAGACAATTAAAAAATTAACAAAAATCAAAATGAGATAATAAAAACGATGTTGGATTTCTTAAAGATAATTCTAACCTAGTGAACAAGAAACATTTGAAGTCACTAAATAAAATTGCTAAACAATGACCACAAACATTATTCTATGAACGTACAACTCTTATAGTTATAGAACATGGAAAGGTCAGATCTAACACGACCAAGACTACCTTTCTATAGATATTTTTATTAATAGATTTAAGGGTTCCCTTAGATAATGGTTCCAGTGTCCTATACATGGTGCTTCTGGCCATTGCCACTCTTCCGTCACAGTAAGGTACTTCTATCTAAATGACAAAACTTTCAGTATTCAAAAACGTATCTTCAAGTGAAATGAAATTATCACAAGCTGTGATGACTTTGTACACAACTGATGAAGTAGTGTTTCCAGCAATGTTACACGCTGTATCTAATATTCAAAACACTCTTGTACAATCGGTATGAGGTAGTATCATATTGGTAGCACTAAATACGATGGTGCACCAACATATAAGCAACACAACTAATGTGACATGTCATGCTATATTCACTATAAAAATACAAAGATGAACACTTACTTCAAGGAGTGAACAATGAACTAACTATATATGGTCAATAACTTACATAAATTGTATGCAAACAGTTATACCTTGGCATCAATATATATAACAAAAGGTGTATGTATTGTATGGCTGATGAAAATTGATTACAAAAACAAATTTGTACATCAGGCTCTATTTAAAAACGAAAAGGTACAAGACATTGATTTAGGACAAGAACAAAACAGATGCTATGGCATGTACTGTAAATGAAATGATCTGACGATATAATATTAAAAAAATAGCTGATCATCAATGAAATGTTCACACTGGAACTGTTACACGAAATGTTCAAACAACTAAAGAAATAATGTTCAATGATAATCATAATCACATTCTTATACTGAACCATCGTAAAGTTTCCTACTACTGTAAATCTGGAAACTATTATTGCAACTAAAATCATTAACAGGCATGAAAATAAACATACATGTATCATTAATTATACATGTGCAATAAAATATGAACCGGATATATAATAATGGTATATTAAACTACAATAGCACAAGACGAACTTGGAATTCAAGGAGTCTATACTTGTGTACAGTTGAAGATATCTAAGCATTCACATTATCGCTTTTATAAATTATATAATGTTTTAAGCAAGTCATTGTCAGTTATTATTTCAACTTTAAGGTAGAATATTGGCATTTGAAAATTCCAATACTAAACGTGTAATAGTATGCATATTGTAAAGTGTTACTATTTACCATTTTTGTTCAGAATATCCATATTTGTATATCCAATGCACTTTTATAGAAGTGCAGAAGTTGGTAGTAGCCTACATTGAAACACGATTTCCAAAATTTCGCCTTCTGGCACGATAACATTTTAACAAAAACATTAGTTACAAAACAAGTTTTGCAGTGCTCAAAATTGTTTTGTAAATAATAAATTGCCACGAGGGGAAAGTGTACTTTTAACATGTTTTGTGAACACCAAATAAATGCAGATAAGATGAAAACCGATTCAAATGAGAGGAAAAGTATAAAAGTATCACAAATTTTATATAGAATAATGTACACGAAAATGAGTAAATACGCCTAAATCAGAACAGGGTTGGAAATTGGAATATTATTCTGTTTGTAACAAATATGGACATTCTGAACTAATAGTAAGTAGTGCATAATTTAATCTAGGAAAAAAGTGCTGTATGAACTAAAATAGTGTTATCATTAGGTAAAACTAGGCATTGGTAGTTTAAATTTTTGAAACTTACAAAATATTTTGAAAAAGACGATTTGTTTTTGGTTAACTCTAGCCTTGTTTTTTTTTATGTTTGTTCAGGAGACAAACAAATATTTGAACTGAAGTTAATTGACATGTGATAATCTCGTAATTTGAATAAAAGTTACATATCTACATCAATATAAGAGGTTTAAATTATAGTCAACACCTGTTTCCATGATAAAATGTGTAATTGAAAATTTCAAGAAAAGTATGAACTGGAATGTTGTTCTTTCACTGAAATATGGAATATCTAAAACTACATGATGGAAATAACCCAGCTTTTCTCAAGAGTTGTGTGCATTGTTTACAGACGTACCTACGTTTGTTGATGGAATGGCTTTCTAATTCTGTAAATTGTTCTGTGTGGAGCAAATAATTTCTTAGTTTTGGAGTTCAATACCAAATCGACAACACGACGAATATCAAATTGTATGATAACGGATTTGACATTCTTAAAAAAAACAACATGTATAATTGAGTCAACTTACCTTACTGGTATGTTAGAGAAAAAAACTGGCTTCTAGCAAATTTGCATCTACACAAGAAGTCAATTTTTCAACACCTGACAAAACCAGACAGAAAAGCTACATGTATCTTATTACCTCTCGTGTAATTGGTCCATCGGAATGTTAGTCGCTAGTTCTTTAATTGGGAACATAAATAAATTTAAGATTTAAAATTTGCTGCCAACCATTAAATAGGTAATGGACGCAAAAGCCCAAACTTGTCAATGACAACAAAACATAGTAAGAGTACTAAGACAGGAGTGTATGGAAGGTAGGGAGAGTTAAATTAATTACAGTATACTAATTACATAAAGATGATGATAGTTTGAGTAATTCTTTGTCTTCCAAAATCTTCACTAAGTACAATGTAGGTTATTGGATGTCATATGTTCGTACACTAGACAAGTTCCATACAACTTCTATGAGGATTCAAGTTGATCTCAAACGACTTGATGCTGCACAATGCATAGTACTTCCTATGGACCATGCATAAATGTCAATGTTTTTCTCAAAATAACCAATGTTCGGCATGTGGAGGTGGGTGAAAGCTACGTTCAGATTGCCTTTCATGTATAAAAACATCTCTCCATTTGTGTTACAATTTGGAGACAGGGTTTCAAACCCAATCCTCTCATCAGATTGTGAAAAACATTTATGTACGGTCCCTTATCCATGGCAATATTGAAATGTTTAATAAGGTTTCCCTAGAGCGATAAAAAGTAGGCGACCAGTACTCCGTGCCCGTTTAACTAAACGCTTTGATTTATTGTCCGTCCCTGGACAATGTGTAATCCATAATCCATCAACAGTTGTACGCATTGATTTTATACAAAATTATTATATTATTGCTGAAAATGTAAGTGCCTTAAAAACATCCTGGGGAAAGACCTGCATCAATTAATTTTTGTGATTATCTGTAGACGCAGCGGTACTTCATATAACCATGGTAACACAACAAAGTGTTAACCAAGTCCATGAATTGGATTAGCACTGCACAGTAAACAATTGGTTGTGCTCACACAACTCTGCTGTTTATACATTATTGATAATAAATTGCCTTTAAACAATCTGAAAACTGTAAATTCTGTTAATGAATTACTTTAGTTTGGATCAGAGTTGAGAAAAATTCTAAGAGTTTGGGAAATAAGAAAAATGTACGATTTCTTTCTGTGCATTTAAACAAAAATATAAATTTTTTAGAAACCTGTAAGTGGCTTTAGTTTTTGGATACCATAGCAAATAAGCTGTAAATAGAATATTTACGACATTAATTTACACCCTTGTAATAAACACTGTCTACAACATCCATTATAGTAAAAGTGTCTTGGCCAGATTGATCCAGTAAATACTTAGAACAGGAAGATCATTAACCCATATTAAAATAAAAATGAATGACAATATGCAAATGAGAGTTACTCAAGGCACTGTCAGTACGAGATGTTAGGGGAAAAAACATTCTGTTTAAATCGAGTCAACACTGGTGTAGACTGTAGACTACTTTTTTAAACAATCCAATGTCATTGTGAAACACATGTAGGTTTGTTCAAATTGTTTTGAGTTAAGGGCCGTTACTAAATTCACTAAGCATTTTCATATTTAAACTACATGTCTCTTGTATTACACAAAACAATTCCATTTATATAATTATGTCAACGGAATTACAACTGTTGCAATGAAACAAATGAGAAATAAAATAAATCTGGTTTTTTAAATAAAATAAGTTTGTTTAACGACACTACACATTGATTATTAATCAACTCATACGTTCTAATAGTTTTTGGTGAGCGACTGCACTTGCTCACCTCGACCCGTGCACAAAAAAACTGCTGAAATCATTAGTCACTGTGTGTTACAGATCAAAATCAGTCACTGGTTTCCTAATTTTGAGGGTTGGGGTGGGGCGAGTTTGTTGTTTTCTACCCATTTGCATCACTCATCTAATGTAAAGAAAGGAAATTATACTATACAATGTATTCATTGACCAGATATGTATCTTGGTATAAATATGTATAATGTCCACCGAGTAGACATCTTTAATTCTTAACATAATGGTTTAAATTTACACAGAACATTTTTCTTCAATTTCCAAAACTGTTATCATTTTGTAGACACAAACTTCATAGCACAAAGCGTATTAATAACACTAATTACAGCTTAAACAGTAGTAGTTTCAACATTGGTTAAACATAATTATACTATTTTCATCTGTATTATAGCTGAAAGGAAACATTCTAATTTCTACATATATACATGTACTGTCTAAATATGTTTGAAACGGGCAGACTAGATTGTTGAAACTCTTCTCAGAAAACTTTCTCAACAATTAGTCGATCAGCTGATTGAATCTGCCATGCTCTGCAACAGCATTAGATACTGGTGAGTTGCTGGGTTCAACTCTGTAGTCAGAGTAACCAAGTGACCATAGAAATCACTGACTTTAACAGACAGAGACTGTGATCCTTTCACAGTATCAGACAGAGGACGGATGTCTGGATGACGTCTAACCCTTTGGCTCAGCGGTTGATGTTGATAACCTAAAATAAAATAAGAAATGTTTATGAATGTTCCCAACTAAGATATGCATAATTTAGATTAGGCCGCGAAAAAAAAAGGTTACCCGTGTCCCATTACATGCTGGAAACATATAGGGTAGGTACATGTAGGTAGGAAGGTAGGAAAAACATTTTATTTTGGAAAATAATTTTATTTGTGGATATTAAATAGGTGTTGACAGGTGTTAATAGTTTTGGAATAGTTTTCGTGGAAATCAATGTTCTATTAAAAACATGCTTTGGACATACGAAAAAAGATTTAGGATCGGCAGGTTCAAATTAGGGTCAGTTGGGTAATCGGAAACAAACAATACTTTATGATATGCCTTATTAGAAGTTTAAATTAGTTAACATTAAGTGAACACGATGAAATTATTTATTCTCATGTCAGACACCCCATCCTATGCCTATCAAAAGACTAAATTGGTTCAATTTATTTTTGTCATCAATGTACAAAAATGTTGTGCTGGTTTATGTATGCAGTGGGCAATGGTGATTTCCTCTTCTGGTGGGCGACTTCTATTACTATTAATACTGGTAGTAAACTGGATTGCAGTTACCAGTTAATATACACATGCAACGCATAGAACCTGTATACATGTACATGACATTGTATTGGATGTACAAATAGCACAAAAAAGACCTGCACAATACAGCGTGACACATACACGTTAAGTTACTATACTGTTTACATACATATTGCACAATAATTTTTTTTACCTTGAGCACACCGTAGATAGCTTTGAGTTACACACTGAACAAGAAGAGCCAGCTCTTCACAACTTGATGTTGAAAACTGAGAGAAACTTCTAGCATCACAAGGATCATTTTCCTCATCCGATGGTGACTGTGGTGGAGTCATGGGACTGTTGGGAGGAAGTGCTTCAAAATAAGCCTCAATCACATCATTCAGTGAATTTGGAAAATCTTCACACGAAATGTATGTCATGTCACAATTGTCTTCAAGAATCCTCTGCACAACTTTAAATTGCAGTAGATCACAAGTAATCGACTGCAAAAACAGTTTTTTATGATTAACATCAGGCAAATACATATAGATGTGGACCATTTCACCACCTGTACGCTTTGCTGCTTCCGTACAACTTCTACTAACATTGACGCCTATCTCTAAGAGTTTTTGTAAGTTTGGTAACAGTTTCGGCACATAAACATTGTCACTATCAGTTTCTGCCGGGCGCTGATTCAAATGTTGCTCAAATAACTTATCACGAAGTTCTTTGTATTCATCTGAATTGATTACTGAACGTATCCACTGCACTATTTGCTTCAAGTTTCCAAATGCACAATCAGATGAAAGAAGCTTGTAAGCTTGAGTTTTTCTAACTTCATACGGGTTTGACAATTTGCAGCAATCAAGTTCTACTTGAAAACAAGTACACATGAGATCAAGTAACAAACAGACTTTAGGATAAAGGTTTGCTTTAGAGCTAACATCTTTGTTCATCATTAACTTGTCCAAAAGGATTTCAATAACATTCCATTCAACTTTTATTAATGATGGGTGTTTCTGAAAAATAGTTGACAACAGTTTTCCTGACTTAATAACAACATTCAACCTACAGTCACCAAGTAAACCTCGTGACATAATTTCTTTTAGAATAGATTCTGTTGGTTTCAACAAGAAATCTTCCACAAGTCTTAAACTGTAATCCAGAAACGCATCACCTTCTTCTAAAGCAGCTTCTATTGTATTGATATGCATATTGGATAAAGATTGTACAAGCTTTTCTTCGTCAATTTGAGACCTGGGAAACAAAGTTCGATTCCGTTTTAAATACACCTGCTTTCCTTTGCAAAAAACACTTTCTGAATGTTCAAATGTTGGAAGTTCGTTGGTTGGAAAGAATTGTTTAATAGTGTATTGTTTAGATGGCAAGTTCAATTTATGTTCAGAAACACGGACCTGCCTCAATAAGCCACATTTGCTAAATGTGTGTACCTTTGTATTATTACAGTCCCAGTCATCATCTGAAGAATTTACTGAACGACACTCAATACTACAACTATCGCCATCATCACCATTATCACTTCCATCATCATCATCATCATCATCATCTGACCAGTGAGACACAATTTCTTCCCGAGATAGCAAACCAGAACTCAAGCTTGAAGTCGGGCTGTCCGAGATCAACAAAGAGGTAGTAGAGCATGTTTCTGAATCTTTATCTTCTCTCAAAAAATCAAGAAAATGACGATTATTTCCAGGACTACTAGGAGAATTTCTGTCCTGGATACAACTTTTGGATGTTACCGAATCCGAATTGACGCACTTTTTCTTCACTTTGGTTAAAATATCTGCAATCTTTGCCCTTGCATTTTCATCAAAAATGATCTGCTTCGATGTAGATAACCGATTGCAAACAGCTGGTCTTGTTTGAGAAAATGCTGCTATAACTGTAGGCGTTACAGGAGGGCTATTAATCCTTTGTGAATTACAAACACTTGAAACAGGGGAATGTGACTCTTCTTCTATATCTGGTAAATCATCAGAGAATTCATTTTCCGAACCAACTTCAGGTTTTGGCTGAAGCAAAGATGTGAAAAGGTTATTGTTGTTGAAGATGGATAGCCTTGGTTTTTTGCATGGTGAATGCCACTTTTGGTATTCCCGTTCTTTTTTAACTTGTGACCAACTTTTTCCCTTAGATGCCTCAAACTTCTTAAGGCATGTCATCTTTTCGGAATTCTTACATTGCAAGGTCGTCTTTGTCTGCAATGAAATAAAATATGTATAATTTTCCACTTTTAGTTATCGGTAGAATTATCTAATATTTTGAGACATGTGGCATTCATTACTAGTTCCAAATAATTAATCAATATGTTATACATAGATATCATATAACTACAATGTAACATGCAGTTACCTATTGCAAATGCGGATTGAGGTTGAATGAGTGAGGTTTACTTACAGGATTTGACATTATGTATATGCGTGCGTGCGTGCGTGTGTATAATATGTATGTGTATTATATATAATAATGGTTACTCATAAAATTATGGGCAAAGAGACAGGATGCAATAGTTTGCGATCTTTCCCTGGCAGTCATCTCACACAGCGATACAAGTTGTGTGACAAACGATTGTGTGTCATTATTAGTGCATCCTGAAACAGATTTTTAATTTTTATGGCTGCCTACAAAAAAAATTTGATTTACACGTAGGCATGGGTGTCATTTTCTGAAGAAAAGTAGGGTGTACTGTTTTTGACAAATATTTTTCTTGAGCAACCTCCGTTCACCCAGGACAGATGTCTTTGGGGATTCTGGTCACATGTATTGTATACATTACACAGGGCTGGATAAATGCCTGGCAGCCCGGGGCTACCAGATTTTGCTCCTGGGCTACTGCTTCAGCATGAGCCCAAATAAATATATAATTAAAGTGTTGTATAACAGGTATTTCTGATACTCTTTCAGCCACTCGTATATTTTTACTAACTTTATAGAAGTGTGGATATTTGATAATCTTCGTTTTACTTTTGGGGCTACCAGACATGTTAAATACAGTCCGGAACTTTTAAATTGAGACTCCTCTTTTCGTTTTTAGCAGAGTTAGCTCCCTTATAATTACCTTCAATAAAAAAATATTTTTAAACTATATTTTCCAATTTGTGTCAAAATTAATTACTGAAAAATATAGTTCATTAAATCAAATTTGTTGTTTATTTCAAAAGGAAATAAATAATTATTTCGATGTGTTATTTAGGTTCATATAAAAAATAAATAATTGTGAAGCCTTTTTATTACGTCATAATTTATGATTTACAAATGACGTCATATCTTCTTTCAAACTTAACAAGCTGCCTGCGTGGCAAATCTTTTGATGTTTAAATAATATTACAAATGTTCATAAAAATAAAAAGGTATGTAACCTAAATACAGAAGTTCACTTACGTTATTTTTAATTCCTATTTATAGCACTCGTTTATTTTGGGCAAGAATATAATCCCGATCGACCTTCGGTCTCGTGGTAGGCCTATTCTTTGCGCAAAATAAACTTGTGAAATAAATAGGAATAAAAAATAACGTAAGTGAAGTACGGTATATGTACTGACAGCAACAATTTATTACAATGTTATACAATATTTGATAGCTTTTCAATACAGTATCGTGCAGGCATGTTGTTTCGGAAACGTGCGATCGGTTAAACTCTGACGTCATATTTGCCTCTCTCTTTTTTTGTCAAACACTTCCCCGTCAATTCCACAAAAACAATTTTACACAAGGGCCCGTTAGTAGTAAAAAATTGTGGTTATCACCACATAACGAAAAGTAGTTTTCCGTAATGCACTTTTTTATCTCCAAATTTTCACAACCAATTCTATTTACGTCTGTTGGTGCTGCTTTGAAATTTCCATACGAATTACGTCAAATCCAACTTTTCATTTCTATGGAAGGCCAAAGCGTCCACTGAAACTGCTGTTTCAGTGTTTGCGTTCGCCGACGAACGCCAACGGCGAACAGTGAACTTGAACGTAAAATGTTGTTCGGGGCGAACATATAAACAAGATTGTACAAAATGGCGTCAACCTCTAATAAACA
>JAULBR010064096.1:0-25328 GCA_032355825.1 Melanodrymia aurantiaca
TGTATGTATGTATGTATGTATGTATGTATGTATGTATGTATGTATGTATGTATGTATGTATGTATGTATGTACATAATTATATACATTACTTGAGTAATTTAGTACGTGTGTAGTTATTCTCGACTGTAATATTCCTAAACGTAGTGAACTCGTGATATGTTGCGTTGTTCTCAGAAGCCGATTGTTCACATCATTGTATCTGTTTTTAGTAAGTAGCATAATCTGTGTCTGGCAAACTGGCTCAGTTAATGGCCCATAGATTCCCATCAAATCTTCTCATGAAGTTGACTTCAATAAGCAACTCCTCAAGTGTAATGGTGTCCCCACGTGCATTACTAAGCACCATCTTTTTCAACTTCATAATGTTTTGTGGAGATGAAAGGCCCGCTCCCTGCTGCCGTTCTGATAACATTGATGCCAGTTTTGTGGAATCCATCATATTTTAGTGCTAAATATAATAAGCTTTGTGATGAGAATATTCCTATTCAACACTATATTGTCCCAACAACGCATTCTCCACACGGCAAGTGTCTGTCCACTCATTCCACGATTCAAAGGTTTTTTACTGACATTTTTAGAATAATAACTTCATACTTTTAAACTTTTATTCATTGAAGAATTCTTTATCTAATTAAATCGGGATTTTGTGGTCAGTACTCATATTTGTCTTACGTTTATGTTCTTCCATATTATCTTACGGTATCTTTTTTTTTTCCCAGTCAAACTTTTTAGCACACAATTACACTGGGTATTGTTATAACCTCAATATTAATCAATATGAATTTGGTTAGATTTTACTTTGTAATGTTTTAATTCAGAATACTTGTCAATTCAGGGGAAATAACTCCTTTTTAAATAGTTTTTGTTTCACTTAGAATAATTAACTCACTGGTAGAGGAGTGTCCGCCTGAGGAGCAAGACGTATGTGATAGATCCAATTTTCCCCATTCCAACCAGTGCTCGATGACTTGCATATAAATGTGTGAAGGGAGTTGGGCATAGCTCAACGCAAGAGCATGATGTATCCACCTGAGGTTTAAGAGATTGAAGGATCATTACCCATTGGGTTATTTCCCATTCCAACCAGTGATCCATGACTGGTCCATCAAAGGACATGGTGTGTCCTATCCTGTCTGAGAAAGTGCATGGAGCAGAGTAGCCTATGTGGCAGCAGTGGGTTTTCTGAGATCCAATACCTGCTAATTAATAATCAATGTGCTCCAGATGTGGCATTAAAACAACTTTATCTTTATAACTGGTAAAACAGACCAGAAACTCATCTCATTTATACTCTATAGCCTACAAGGGAGATAACTCTAACCCCGATTCAGTAATGAGAAATTTTGCTAATCGCAACACTAAGTATGTTGGTGGTTTTGTTGTTATACAGGTTAAGGCCAATTAATGAATATTTGCTTGTGCTAGATTAGAAAATAACTTTTATGGGCAGTTTTACTACTTGTCTGCAAACAATCCTGAAAGGCTTCCTTTAAGAAAAAAAAAAGTTTCGGTGTACAAGATATAAAGATACTTGTACTGAAATGTATGTATTCTAAAACAAAGCTACTAACAATGAGAATTCTTGAGTGATAAAGAATTATGAACATTTATTCTCAGAAAGTTTTTCTCAGTTCTAACTTTTGATTGGAATATTGTTTGATGGGATCTTGTTTTGGCTAAGACAGTCTGCTGAGTGTTTGTGGAAGTTATTACATACCCATATGTCACCCACTGTTGTTCCGGCCCATAATGGCTCTTCCAGACGATATCACACCAGCTTCCCTCCCAAATCAGCGGGATCATTCTGCAGCTGATACGAAGACAAGGCATGGTTTATCTATACTGATAACTTAACATATAAAGTTTGTTTATGGAGCAACCATAAAAGCATTGTACTTGCCTCTGAAAAGTGGCTTTGTTTCTGCACAAAGCCGTTCCCTTACAGCTGAAAGGAATGCCAGCACTTTGGTTCTGACCCTCTTTGATCCTGACATTATACATCATTGTGTTACATTGTAGATCATTGTGTAAGTATAACAGTGGCAGTCAGGAGCTGGGAATCCAGGCCCATGATGACCTTATCACCTCTTCAGTCATTGCTGCTGATGTCTGGTTTCAAGTTCTGTCATAACTTATTCTCTTATGGTGGTCATCAGACCCACTCTTAAGATAAGCCTCAGTTTCCCCTTCTGTACACGGCTGGATTGTTTTAATTCTAGATATTCTGTTGGTTTTTCAAATTCTGGTTACTCTGTGGATTTTTTTTCAATTCTTGCAGTTTTGTTGTTTTCAATTCTGGCTACTATATTGTTTTCTAGTCTAGCTATTCTATTTTATTCTGGCTACTATATAATTTGTTATATTCCCACTTCAACGAAGTCAGGGAGTATTTAGTGTTTGCCTTGCATCCATCTGTCAAAATCGTTTTCACAGCATATTGTCTACACTAATTGATACATGGTCATCAAACATCGTATGTATATAATTATGTGTAGGGAAGCTAAGGGTATCTATGGTTATACTGGCTCCGTAGGTGTAGCGGGTTTCATCTATCATACTAATACTAACTTCTGTCCTGGACAAGCAGTTGAGGCAGCTGGACTGTCAACCTTAATTGGATAAGTTATAACTAACTGTCTAGTACATGTACATGTATATTGCTTTATATTGCAGCTACTCTATTTTCTATTCTAGCTACCATATTTTCTGTTTTGGCTATTCTATTGTTTCCTGTTTTAATAGTTTACTCAATTGTTTTCTATACTGGCTAGTCTATTGGTTTATGTACTGGCTACTCAATTGTCTTTTTTGTAATGGCTTCTCTATTATTTTGTTTTTTGGCTACTCTATTTTATTGTCTTTTATTCCCATTTTTATTCTAACTAGTCTATTTGAGCTACTTATTGTTTCCTATAGAGTGTTTTTATGTTAGTTTAGGGTGTACACATGCATGCATGGATACACGCACGTACCTCCCTTTAAAATTGTTCCTTTTTTAGTAATAAATATATTTATTACAGAAGTCCTAAATAAAATGTTGCTTTTATCTTTACATGAAGCCATTTTCTTCTTAATATTTTCTTCTATTTCGTTAAACAATCTTCTATTATTTTTCTTTAGTGCAATCTGGCAATAATTTTTGTGTGTGTAATAAAAAAAAGTACATGGCTGTAATTTGAGGGTCTGATCAGACAGAAAAGTGTTGCATCAAATGAAGTCCTGATTACACGACTTTCTTGTTTTAACATTAACGAACAGTACACCTTCATTAAGAAGAACTCTGCTTATTACATCTTTACCTAGTTTCAATCAGAAGTGAGTGCTTGTGAAATTGTTCTTCAGGTCAAAGCAATTGTAGCTAATTTACTCAAGCTTTTTCCTCCTTGCTTAGAAAAGCCGATTGTTAAGTTGCATTGAGAATCATAAAGATCACGATTACTTCCATTTAAGACGACCAGGAAACTCCTTGCTACAGGAAGTCGACGCTAAAAGCTGTTTGAACATTTTTCTTTTCAGCAAATTAGTCGCATATGAATTTCGAAAATAATAAGCTAGGCTTGGGAGGGTCATTGGATTGGGTGAAACTATCTATGAGAACTGTTCTATGGACAATTATCATTAGGACAGAGAAGTCTGGCAAGGAAGTATGCATTTCACACTTACCCACTTTTCTTTTTAATTTTAGTTCTCGAGCAAAACGTATGTGCCATCATTATGTAGAATGTCAGGAACATTATCTCTGCTTGAAATAAACAAGTTGTTGACCCAATGTGGCATGAAATGTTTGAGAATAATTTTTATTTTTCACAATTTGAGAAGTTTAAAGTTGTGATCCAACAGTCAGTTTTGCATGAGGTATCTTCTGAATACCGGTAGTGGCAGTCACTTGGTATGAAAAAGAACAAAATTAATTAAACTTATTAATTAATAAATATGATGATGGAATCATGAATTAAATTGGTGGTAACATTATTTTGGTATATAATCTTTTTCATAAAATTGAATTATATGTCAAAGATACATTTATCTCGTCAAAATAACATTGTATTATATATATTTAATCGTATTTAACCCATGCATTCTGCACCAATGCACCAAATGCTCTTGAACTTATACCATTACACGTATACTAAAGAATCGTGCTCAGACGGACGTATTCTATGTTAACATACATTTCAACTAACTTGGTGCTCTATTTGTCTGGGTGGGCTACCCGGCAAAGAAGAATTGATCTTAGGTGGTGATGATAACAACGTGTAAGACATAAATAAAACGAGGCATTATCTTCGAGACAGCTCACTAGGGATCAAATCCCGTCTTACTACCCATCACATGGCATGGCACACCATCGCTAAGCCGCAGAGTGTGGCACATTTGGGGTCAGAGGTTGTTCTCTGCTTGCAGAGCGAGTGTCGAAATTTTTTAAGTAATCCCGAGCAATTGTCATGAGTAAACCACTAAATTTTTCAAAGTCCACATGTACACACGCTGCATCAGGTCATACAGGTGCCCGCTGCCATCACCGAGGTACAAGAAACAATGCAAACAGCCGCTAACAAAAGGCACTCGCTGTATCACCTCCCTATGTTTGGCCAAGGCTTGTGTCATCGTCACACAGTGCTAAACTGAAACAATTTGTGACTAATTGCTTTGAGAATACACTGGTAAATACTATTGTTGGCAGCAAGCTATTAACACTAAATACAGTAAATTTCTTGTGGAGTAAATATTCAAATGTCAAATGCTTTGTCGCTGAGTTTTAAGATTCTCTATCTATGAGTATGTATTGCAATTAGAAAGTGCTCCTAGAAACCATGTGTGCTAATAGAAGACATAAATGAAAATTTGAAATTTTATCGAATATAAATCAGGTCTTACAAAAATTACGTTCCTTTTTTTTTATATAAAATTAGATGGGTGGGTCAGCCTTGAATCCTGGCATAAAAGGAAACTGGGCCCCAAAAACATGAGATTAGACCAAAAATAGTAGATTACTATTACAAAATAAATAAATGCATAAACATTGTTTTACATAAAAAGTTATATGGCCAAAGCAAGCAAATAAAAAACTTCAGGCATATTTTTTTTAAATGTAGACTGAAATTTGGGAATTCTTAGAAAATTGTGGTTAAACAGGAGATAAAAAAGGAATGGTGAAATAACAGACGACTTCTGGAAAACAGGATAGTTGACAGGTCTGGACCGGGCACTGAAGTTATGTGGTCATGAGAAAAAGATAAAAGCACAGAATCCAACAAACAATAATATTTCACTCATTTTGAGGAAGTAAACAGTTTTTATTTGAATGGAGGTGATGATTATGTGTCTGGTTCTTTATGACAAATAACAGTAGACAGCTGACAGTCCGTCCTGTTGTATCATTTGCTTTAAAAAAGTCAAATGGAAATTTAACAAGCTAATTACTCTTCAAAGTAAATCCTGTTTTATGATTAATCTGATCTGTAGTAATGATGTTTTACAGATTTATGCAGTTTGTACTAATGGAATTTTCATTTTTATTCATACTAACAACTCCTGCAATGAAGAAAATGTCCACGGCAAAAATAAAATAAAAAATGCTACATAGATAAATAATTTCCATAGCATTATTCCTGAACATGTACCTGTATTTTCTAATGTTGGACTAATGTAAGCAAATCTTAGTATACAATGACAGTTTGTTAAAGGTTTAATGCTATGCATGATTTTCAAAATTTGTCTAAATCAGATTTATAATTAAATAATATATTTATTCTGTCAACCATTGTGTTAATATATTTGTATAAATTATGTTGTAAAAAGTCTACATCCACATGCAAACGATTGCAATACAATTTTTTTTATGTTAGTTTATTACTATTAAAAGGAAAAAAATAGGTAGTGCAGTGGTTAACGCATCAGGCTTAAGACTGGTAGGTATTTCTTCTTTAATTACAATTGCGAAAAAAATTATAGCACATCTTTTATAAAATACCTCTGAAAATCCATACAAATCCATAAAAGAACATTTCGACTACCCCATATTTAAGGAACATTAATATTGGCAGTCTTTAGACTACTTGCGTTGTGAATAGGCTATATATAGGCCAATGCTACAATACTGATGCTGTTAAACATAGCAGTACTTAGGCTTTTGTACTCCTAGTTACCAGTTGTAACTTTGTATAATCCATGACAACATTGTTTATCACAGTTACAGTGCATGATTGTCCATTTAGTATTGTAGATCTATGGTGCATGATTGTCCATTTAGTATTGTAGATCTATAATACTTGATGTGTTAACTTGATAAAAGAAAACATATTTTTACTTCCTGGTTGCTCATATACATTCCAACAATAGATCATAATGTTGTCTATTGACCTAGAGTCAATTCTTTGATTTTTCTCGTTATAGATAAATAAATCACCAGGTTATTGTTCTTTCTTTGTTATTTATTAATTCAGGTGCACATGTTGAACACAATTATACATTGTGTATCGCATGTTGCAAAATGCATAATTTAGGCCCATACTCACTACTACTATCTAATAATTACTAACAAAAAAAAATTTGAAAAAAATTATAATAAATAAAATTTGCTGCTATAGGTCCTATGAACCACACAACATCGTTTTTGTAGGACCCACCCCACTCTACTTTCGATATGGAACAACATCTCTGATTGGATCTGTTGATTTTAAGATTCAAAATTTCATGCAATAAGAAAACAATTATATTTTATTATTTTATTATAATTATTGTATCACTTTTTCCATACAAATTATAACTAATGCGCTTTTAAAATACTTTTTGTACTAATAAGGGATACAAAATACAGTGCGTACTAATGAGGTTTTTTTATTATTCTCGTCTGTACTAATGAGGTTTTCTGATTATCTGGTCTGTACTAATGAGGTTTTCTGATTATCTGGTCTACTGAGGTTTTCTGATTATCTGGTCTGTACTAATGAGGTTTTCTGATTATTCTGGTCTGCACTAATGAGGTTTTAAGAATATTTTCTATACTAATGGGTTTTTAAGATTATTGTCTGTATTAATGAAGATTTTCCAATAACTGGGGTTTGTGCTAATGAGGGTTTTTTTCGTACTGATTTGCTCTTGTTAGGATTTTTTATTACTATTGTCTGTAGTAATAAGGTTTTCAGATTACTTATGTCCATACTAACAAGGTTTTCTACTATTCTGGTCTGTACTAAGAAGGTTTTTCAATTATGTCTACTCTGATTCATACTAATGAGGATTTTGGTTTACAGCATGTACTGTACTCCATACTAACGAGGTTTTCAAATTAGCATCAGTACTAATAAGGTTTAAATACTACATGTTTTTCCCACGGAGGCCACTGAAGCAAACACAAGAGCATGAAATGCCATCATACACTGATTTGATTTGATGCTTTCTTTTTCCTGTTGCATTATGGGAGTGCTGTTACATTTTAAGTTATCTGCTGACATGAAATCTCTTGTTTTGAGAGAGCTATACATTGAGGAAATTCTATTTTGATATTACAAAACATGATAGAGACATTGCAGTCAGCAATAAACAAGAACATTGCAACAATCAAAGAATAAAACAAACAGAGAAAAAAGTGAACAACTCTTTGAGATGTTTTAAACAGGTTTAGAGACACAACGTTATGGCTGCACAATCCATCATTAACAACAGATGGTCTAATGGTTTCCACAGATCCAAACGCCAAATAGGAACCCAGCCAAAAAGAAATGTTCAGGCCCGGATTTAGTTGACTGGATTTGACTTGTCACATGAAATACCATAACATTAATGCTTATTCAGTAATGCGTTTCAACAAAATAAAATACAGGGGCAGGTCCATTATAAACCTCCTTTTAGGTTTGGGGTGAGGTTATAATCAGACACCACTTATCCTTGTTCAGAGGTGAAAGCAAAGTTTGGTTGTGTTTGTTTAGGAGTGGGTTTGAGTGGGGAGGGTAGGGTTATACATTTGATAAATAATGATATCTTCTCTGTTTGCTCATGTTAGCTCAGTAATCTGGATGAGAATGAACGATTGAATGAATGTTTAATTACACCCCAGTATGAAAATAAACATCCTCTAATGGTTGTCAAAAAGTGATAATAAGAAATATAAATGACAGACATATCTATAAAAGGAATCGGTGTGTAACACTGTTAAAACAGAACTGTAGATTAAAGGGCTATATTTACTCAAAATACCACAAATGAAATTATTCTTAAAAGTTAAAAAAAAAAATTCCCAAAGAGAAAAATAGTCTTGATTTGATGAAGATAAGGTAAAAGTTTTGCAATGACGGGGTGTTTTATATCCCAACTTGATGCTGGTTCTCTTCCAGGTGGTCAGAGATTTGTACAATATAATGATTATCTTCTGGAGTTTGATCTTTACCATCACGTTCACATTGTGCGGTGTCATAGTTGTAGATTAATTAGCGTAGAATTAATTGAGAACAGCAAGCAGTTTTATCTTCCAGTAAAATGTTTTGATTTCAAAAGTGATTTTACATGATAACTTTGTAAGATTTACATTGATTTATACAGTATTTAGCTAAAACATCTTTTATGTTAATTAACATTGATTATTAAATTAGCTAAAACTTGTTTTATACTATGCAATGGTTATGTCTGTCTGCTATAACAATTACATTACTGTAAAACATGTAATATTCATGACTGTCAATTATCACTATTTTGAAAAAAATAACTGATCAACTCGTGTTCGCATTGCAAAAAAAGAAATTGTATTTTTCAGTGGATATCATTACTAGTAATTATTTGTGTGATTGATATTTCCGTAGTTAAATAACAAATGTGAAAATTAGACGCAATTAATACCCATTTTTGCAGTATGTTATCTTAATTGAATATGTTGGAACATAAAAAGCTCTGATCTGATTTGACAAACCTTATAACTGTTCAATCCTGCGGATCAGTGTTTGTTTGCAACTTGCATCTTTAAGGTGCTATAAGAGATGAGATGCATAAAGTACAATTTCCTTTGTACTTGAAAAGTCCTTAGGCTATACTCTCAAGGGAAGAAATACAGAGGCTGCACCGATGATCCGATATACTTGAGTGCATACATCAAGAACACACCAGCCACAGCAATCATTTACACATCAGAAAATTGTTATCTTTCCGTAGTATCAATCAAAACATTTTTTTTATCTTCGACAAACAAGAACAGAAATAAGCTGAAATATGCTAAGTAAATGCCTGTCTTGTATTGGATATGAGAACAAAATATTAATAAACCATACGTTGTGTCAATTTGTTTTAAAATCGCTAAAACCATATGTTCAGTTTCAATGACACTTTTCCACAAACTTCTTAGGGTATTTATCCATTTCTGTATCATGTATTTCAACAAACTTCTTTGGGGATTTATCAATTTTTGTATCATGTATTTTGTGTTTATATTCAATTAACTTAATTAAAATGGCATGGTACAAATCTTAAATTATGGAGGAAATAAAGGGTTGAATGACCATCTAAAAACCTCAAATTTCTCATACAAAACTACTCTCTTAAAGAAAACATATAGGTACCTAATAATAATTATGTGAACATTTACAATAAATTCCAAATATCGAAACATTCATTGGTATATGGATTATACAGACTTTGTTAACATCTTTGAATCAAGCTAATTGGTTGTGTATTTGTTTTAAAGAACCTAATGTTTTTAATGTCACACATAATATATGTCATACTGGAGTCAAAGTCATGGTCTGGCCAATAAACATGTGAAATTCTACTCTTTATTGTCTCTCATAATGAGATTTGTTTTATGTATGTTATCTGGAGGCGGGTATACAAAACATATTCTTTTTCAAGCCCAATGACTTATTTATGAGAAAAGATATTTCTTGAAATGTAAATATTATAGGTGTGCTAGTTCCCACCAGATGAGCTAATAAAAAGACGGAATCAACAATAAGAATTTATTGTTTTGGATTTGTGTAATCATCATGCTGGTTTAACACCATGGTAACGTTTGTTCATATAATTTGTTATAAACTTTTTACATTCTGTTTTTAAGCTTACATTTTCAATGTGAAGGCCTAGTTAGAAGAAAATGTCCAGTTTGGATACTGTCCGATTAAAACAACAGATTGATATATAAAAAAAAAATTTTAAAGAAAAGAAAAAGAGGCCTTCGTTTTTAATATGCATGAATTTGGACGGTTAAATTTTTTTGCGGACAATCACATCAAATGTCATCACATTGTATTTCTACTTGACTCCATGTAAAACAAAATTCAATGATAAAATGTTTAAATTAAAAGACAACACAACTGTTTTTACATGTAGAGTCATCTTTTCCCAAAACACTAGAAAAACATTATTGACAATCGTAATAAGGTTTTTCTTTGTAAACATACCACAATGAAGTTACTCTACTCTCAGAGCTCTTATTTGGTGTAATATGTATTTTCTTTTCCTTTTCAACACTTGAGCAAAAGCATCAGCAAAATCAAAGTATTGCACATGTAGGAAATTGGCACTGATTCCAATGTGGGCTGATTGTTCTCTGACAGACAAGGGCTGATGTTGGTAACCCAATCTGAAAACTTGCTGCCAATGTCAGGGACTCATTTGTCCACAATAATGGGCAGGGAAAACAAATGAAGATAGGTTTCGTTGTTTTGCTAAACAGTAAGTCGATGCATGTGTCGCGTCTCTCACAGCTCCACGTACATGTAGGCTGGTCACGGGGTGCTACAACTATACCATTGCACTTTTATACTTTTGGAAAATTATAGTTTAACAAAGGATGTTGGTTTGTTTATGTCTTGAACAATAAATAAAAAAAAATAATTCTACCACTTCTGTAGACCATGTGTCATAATTAATATATATTTGACATTAGATATTCACTGATTAAACAATGTTATGGGTTGTTAAGCTTACTTTAATAATTATATATTTGACACTCACTAATCACTTGATATATTAAACAGTATTACTGTGTGTCGTTAAATATTCTGTTCCTTTCTGAAAATCATGTGTCATAATAACCACACATCTTCAGTTAGTTTTGTAAAAATTACATTTTATTTGTGCTGAGCAACCAGACAATATTTATATCATTATAATAATGTAAATATTAAAATATAGAATTGTATTGTATTGACACCTATATGTAACAACCACAAATTAAGCAAAGTGCTGATGGGGGGATGGGTGGAGGGGTTGGGGGGTTGGGTCATTAAACTGCTTTTCTGTAAACCATGTGTCATAAATGGCAATATCCATTTCCTTCTTTATTTTGTTGTTGAAATTTAAAATTCTAAATCATCGTAACCAAAAACACAGAACATAAATATTATTATCTTTTAGTTTATTTTTTTAATCTTCACATTATATGTACTTATAAAATGTTCTTGTCTAACTAGTTAATTCACATGCTGTGGGAATTGTTCAACTTCATATCAGTTTTTAAAAACCTATCGGTATGCTTTATTCTATTTTTATGTGAAGACGATAAAAAACCGGACATGGTTTCATCTCAGTAATTTTTGTTTGACTTGTGTTTTTTTGAAAGGATCTGAGAATGGCAGTGATGAAAGGTACACAGAGCGGTTGTATTCTGGATGGGAAAAAAACGTTCTGCAATATATGATTTGCTGAAAGCATAGCTATCTTAAGTGGGTGAATGGTGAAAGGTGCGATTAATGAATGTTGGATCCTCAAACAGAAACACAATTTGGGGCACTGATAGTTTTATTACAACCAGGATCTAGCTGATGTTTTTTTCTTTCCTTCTTGAGCACATATTGTATTCTGTCTCAGTTTTTTTGTAATTTATCTTTATTGTCTTTTTTTTATGGACGGGAAGTCTGAGGGGAAAACAATAAAACTTTTCTACAAACTGGAGCTGTTAAAAAATTTCAGATTGGAGTCTGCTTTATTGATATGTCCTCAATGCTCCAAAAAATCTCAGTATGTATATCACCTAAGTAAGTAAATAAAAAAAACATACGGTCAAACTACCAGCCTTGGTGAGATTATGCCACAAAGCAGAAGGGCAGTAAATTCGAATCCCAATTGAGAAATGGGATTTTTATCATTGTACTGACTTTAATTCCAAGTAAGTGGTCTGCAAGGCTCGATAGGGAGATAGATGTACTACCACTTCCACTGACAAGGGGATCACAACTTGTGTCTAACAAAGATTTGGTTTGTGCTATCCTGGCTGTGTAAACATGCATATCGGACCAGAATAACGGTTACATGCCCAGGATAACAAGCTTGAACAATAATTGGACATAAATGTATAAGTAATTTACAACAAGAACAAGGTCAGACTTTGTGAGCATTTCATGGTTGTGTCTATGGATACATGTAGGTAGTCCTTAATTGTTATCTTGTCAAAGTTCTAAGTGAAATGGTTCTAGACTTAAGTGTTTGAAGAGGTGGTAGGTTAAAGTTTTGCTCCCATTGCTGGTACATTGGAACAAAAAGATTACATTAAGACTGGCATTTAGTAAAAGAATCTGATAAATCTCTGCACAAAGCAAAATAACTGGAGAGAAATTGTCCATGAAGTCATCATGCCTATCGTTGACAATCAAACGTTTACTAGTTCCCTTATCTAACAGAATATTTTCCAACTCTTACAAGGTTTTCCCTGATCATCTTATGGTGATCATTCAGATCTTGCTGCTTAGAGTGATATATGCCTTTGTCTGCCTCTTTCTTTTATTTGGAAATATAATGGGTGTTACTCTGAGACTGGTTTATTTTTATAGCCATGTTAAATGCTGTCTTTGCGTGGGCTGTATGTTTCTTCTCTCGCTATCATTTATATCAACAGACAATCATCAATACAATAATCAACATCCATATCTACTTTAACAGTTATCAGGATCCATATGGACATGCAATGACGTGTCACAATGAAGCTTGTGGTGCTGTGTGAATCAGTTGGTTCCACCAGATGAAGGGAGTCTGGAGTCTCGGCATGCAACAAGCCCATGTAAGAGCATTCTTGCTGCTTTTCTTATTGTTGTATGTTTGTGTTCTGTCAGTCAAGTGAGGATGTTTGCTTCAGTGACTGCCTTGAAACATATGAGCATGTAACCCAAGATAATGCCATTTCAATGGTGTTTGCACAGTCAGCCTTGCTTAGTGTTTCTGAAACACAAGATCCATCTGCTACAGCAGGCGGTCTGCTGTTATTGTTTGATTTCTATTCTTCCATGAAGCACAGTGTCCCTATTAACCTTCTCACACAAGTTTATGTAATATGGTATGCTAAAAGATAAAGCTGGTTTGTTTAATGACACCAATGGAGCACATTGATTAATAATATGCAGCTATTGGATGTGAAACACATGGTTATGCTGACACAGTCTCGGAGGAAACCCGCTACTTCCGCATAGGCTAATCTGATTGCTAATTAACTGCAAGGGTGTTATTTTATATGCATGTTCCAACAGACAGGGTAGCACACACCACAGCATTTAATAAACCAACCATGGATCATTGGTTGAAATGCGACATAGCCCAATGGATTCACTGGTGAGGATCGATCCTTGGACCTTTAGAACCTCAATTGGACGCTCTTGCACTGAGCTATGTCTGACTCAATATGGTATTCAGTTACTGCTTAACTCCAGCCTATTTTAAAATTCCATATTTTATTTCTTTAATTTATTATGATCCATTAAAAAAAATTAACCGAAATAATTTCATCAATTGATCCATGGACTGACCAATCATCAGACATTACATTCACCAATATGTTTTACTGTTTGTACCTTCATCTCCCTGTCCATCCGTCTGTCCGTCCGTCCGTCCGTCCGTCCATCCATCCATAAAATTATTTTATTGTAAGACACACTTTTATGCCTATAAATGCAGTATGCATGTATTGTAAAATGGTTAATAACATTTACACATTCATAGTTTATTTTTTGTAACATCACATTTTTTAAAGTTTTCAAATAAATTATTTTCACTTGCTACCATTTTATTATTACTACACAAAAACTTTAGAAGTCTCAAACAACTTTGTCCAAAAATTAATCAATAAAAAATCATTGTCTTGTTACCATATCTATGAATAAAGTTCCTGGTAAAACTTTTGACCTTCTTGCTTAATTCTTTAAACTCCATTCAATTACTGAGGCAATCTGCTGTTACGGAGTTCAATGCGGGTTAACGCCAGTGTATTTGCCCACCACCAAAATATTTTTAGTGTAACACAACACTGCTTTTCTGCCAGCTTCTGTTGCTTTGTTTTAATATGCCATTGAAATTAGCCCATTCTCAGGTGCCTGACGGATCTGCACCAAGGGTAAGACCTAATTGACTCCCCTCTGGGACATTATACTTACAGTAGCATACGTGGAATTATTTCCCCCGCTCCTGGTGTGCAGTCAAGACACTGCATGAGTGTGTGTTCTCTGTGTTGGCTTGCCTGTTCATTGGGCTCCACAACGGATGTGCTTTTTATCATTGATGAAAACTGATCCACCGTTCCATTGAGAAGTTGAAGTGCCAACTTTTTAAAGTAACCAGGAAGCGGTGTTCTTCACAATTGTTGTATAGTAGCAGCGGATTGGCTTATGTATTGGAAAGAGGCAAGGTTTTGAGAAAGCAGATCGGGGTAGGTAGCAATTTCTCCATCATACAATGCTTGGCAGTCTTCTCTAAGTACATGACAGCTTCCTGATGTCTGAGGAATGCCAAGGTGTTCGAGGAATCCCTCGGAGATTTCTTGATGAAAGATGGGGCATGCCACTGGCAGTTGGTGTGGCAGCATTGTTGTTGTGTTGTTTGCGTGTCCTACATGCTATTAGTTTAAACTTTCCTTAAGCACTGGCAAAAGATCTTTGAAATATGTTATAAATATTGCATTCATTATCTTGAGATATTTGTTATATCATTAATTAACTTTCTCTTCACTGCAGATGCTTTCCTTTTTATTAATTCTCAACTGTAAAATTGTGACGACAAAAAAAAGGGACTCTCATTAATTTTTTATAAATCCGATGACTTTTTTTTTTATTATGCATGTTTCGTTACGTGTTAATGCCTATATTTTCAAAATCAATGGAGATAGTAATGGTATTGCATGGGGGATTCAGTTTATTGACAAATCACTTGATATAAATTCCTCATGTGTAGAAACTATCAAGTTAGAATGACATGATTCATTGTCGACTGGTATGGGGGTTGTTTTAACTTAATTAATAACAAGTAAACACAGTACAAATTCTCATAGACACAAAAGACAAGTACTAAAAATTCTTTATGATGGTGAATGTTTATATATTCAGAAAATTACACTTTTTGGACAATGTGATTTTCTGAATATATTTACATTAAACATTTGCAATTGGCTGAATTCTACTCAGCAAAATTAATTCTTTTCCACATTTGTTCACTCAGGTGACTAATCCAAAGTATTAAATATTGTATTCACATTATTATATACTTAATACTGCTGAGTGTTGATATGTTTTTCTACCAATCTATGGAATAATGGAAGTAGATCATTTTTCTGCTGAGTTGTTTTCGACATTGATGCCAAATTATATATTGAAGACGAAATGACAGTGTCAAATTTATACATCCCCTTCCCCACCTCCAGAAAAAACCATTGCATCTTTTTTGGCATCAAATAAATGTTGAGATGGTCCCCAAGAAGTATAGGACAATACAATGTCTCCTATATATAATGGGCTAGAAATTATTTGGTGGAAAATTGCAAACTATACAAAATTATAACCCAACAAGGCCCCTCAATCTTTATGTTCTGTCTAAATTGGAAAGGAATAAATACACATGAAGAGAAAAAAGCTTTCAGTGTGACTGTGTAAATAATACCAAACTGCACATTATTATATTTTAAACAAAGGATAAATGAACAGAAAGCTGCCATTTGTCTTTATCCAAAATTGTTTTTATAAAATGATCTTTCAAGTTGAATGTCAGCCAGAGATAAGACTGGAAATTGTCTGAATCCCAAACAGTATGACAGGTTGTTTAAGAAAGAAATGACAGATTCTTATAGAGACCACATCTCTCTGGTTTGCTAACAGATATGTTTGCCTTATTCCCCGGACTGCTTTCCTAAAGTATTACTCATGTGCCATCCTAACTTTTCATTATTTCAATGGTTTGTTGTAGATGTTGATTGAGGTTATTTTAATATCCAGTCAACTGTGGTTTGTTGTAGATGTTGATTGAGGTTATTTTAATATCCAGTCAACTGTGGTTGTAGATGTTGATTGAGGTTATTTTAATATCCAGTCAACTGTGGTTTGTTGTAGATGTGGATTGTGGTCTGTTGATGCTGTGTGGCTTATAATGCTTACATGTTGATATTTGTTTTTTGTCAATCAATGGTGGCTGTTGATTCTGATTAATTGTGACTATTGATCAACATTTGTTGTGATTGTTGATAGTGGTTTGTTGTGATTGTTGATAGTGGTTTGTTGTAACTATTGATAGTGGTTTGTTGTAACTATTAATAGTGGTTTGTTTTAACTGTTAATAGTTGTTTGTTGTGGTTATTCATAGTGGTTTGTTGTGGCTTTTGATGGTGGTTTCTTGTTACACCTTTTTTCCCTGTAGGCCAAAAACCCAACAATTGGTACCAATAAAAATAAACATTCCACTTTGGTAGTTAAATTAACAATAATTAAAAAAGCATGTTATCTGACCAGGAATTTTTTTTTCTAAATAGCAGATGTTCAAAATATAACTTACTTGGGCTTTTAATAAATTCGTAAAATGTTTTAAACTGATCGTATTACTATCAATGAGAATGTTTTTAATATTTAATTGTGCAGTATTTAGGCAAAGAAAGTCAATCTGGCCTTGTTGTATTTAAATATGTTACTTGTAAAACATTAAGATCAGATATCTGAGGTTCTTGATGGTATTTATCAAATTTCACAATTATTGATATTTGTTTAAAGCCTAGGTGAAAACAATACGATTTTAAAAGTTTGTTTTAATGTGATTACAATGTAACTAAGGGATACTTGTAAATATTTAATTTTTTAAATTGGTGTGCTTAATTTGAGTGGAAACAAGTTTTTTTAAAGCTTGAGTTTTGTTTGCATAAATCAAACGTTTGTTCATTTTGGTGAAAACAGCTTAGTGAAGTGTAAGTATACATAGAACTCAATATAGTTTATTCACTATGTGAAAAATTTAAATGACAACAATAACCTGTTTTTATTTAATTTAATTTAAAGTCACATGATTTTGGGAACATATTTATCTGCTCCGTTATATATAAAAACAAGCTAAAATGTTAGAATAATCTAACAACATACCTATGTGGATATATAATCAAATACATAAAAAAAATCACCCAATTTTTTATTGTTGTTAAATACCATGTTTATTTTATCAAGTTTTAATTGGCAACCATGGGGCAACCATGGCAAAAAGGTGGCACAAATCTATTACAAGATTATTAAAATAAAGTCCCATCTATTTTAATTGGCAACCATGGCAAAAAGGTGGCACAAATCTATTACAAGATTATTAAAATAAAGTCCCATCTATTTTAATTAGCAACCATGGCAACCATGGCAACCATGGCAAAAAGGTGGCACAAATCTATTACAAGATTATTAAAATAAAGTCCCATCTACCAGTAATTGTTTTTTAGATGAATAGAGATTTGAACCAGATCTCTATGAGACTGATGTGAAGTCTAACCGGCTGTCTACAGTTATAAACTGTAAAATTAATGTTTAAACATTTTAATACATGTAGTAGAATACTGTATTTAATATATGGAGTTACGTCACAGATAGTTCAAAATCATTTGTATAATAAGAGCTATTGCGAAATAATTTGTCTATTTTCTTTATTCAAAATAGTTAATTGAAGATCAATTGATGTAATATTTATTAATAACTTAAAGAATTGATAAATTTATTTGTTATTTCAATTTATAGCAAAGAAAAGTTGATTGTAAATGTGGTTTGAAAATATTGATGTATTCTGCTGCTTTTTGTTTTTACTGTTTTCAAATAAAATTTGGTATAATTTTTCTTTAATTTAAGAAACATTTGTTATGACAGATTAGAATTGTTGCATTGAAAAACTAGTTGGTAAATTTTAAGTAAAAAATGTACACTGCTTGTCTAGCTTTCACAACATGTCTATAGACTTTTAATATAACATTACAAATTTATGAGCAATTCATATTTTCCATTAGAAATAAATATTATATTATTGGTTTTTCACATTATAGCTAGAAGCTTAATGTATTTCTTTTCTGTCCTAACCATATGGTTTTTTTTTAAATTTGATCAGTTTAAAACCAACAGGCATAAAAAATATTATTGAAATAAACAATCAAAATTAAAAGTAAATATAATTTACATTCAGACTCGTACTCAAGCGGGTGTGTAAATTAAGTCGTAATAACGTCAGTGGTTGGCAATGTTTTTCATTTCCTCAGAATGCCCACTTGGGTAATAAATAGGTTAATGAGATAAGAAAATCTTATTTGAGTTATTATTTGGTTTATTATTTTTGTTTTGTTTTTCACCAACAATAAATCGGTTATATTGCCAAACAAGTTACATAACTATTACGTGAATGAAACAATCATGCATGCAATTTGTGCAGGCTTGATCTCAATGCATGCAACTGTAATGTTGTTTGTACACATAAAACAAAACTGCTCCTTTTTAATGGTGAGAAAAATATAAGCTGGGGGACATAAATTTCCCACAAAATAGTTCTTTTGCCTGTGAAACTAACGAAGCTCCAGACCATATGATTAACGTTGATATATATTATTATGACCAAGCAGAGCATAACAGATTTGTTTCTTGTCATAAATACGGTGGAACAAGACAAAATCTGGTATAGGCATTACACTATTGGAATAAGCTTCCTTTGTTGTGGAAAATGCAACAAGAGACTTGTCAAAGATCTGTATAACTGAATGCTGATTTACATTGCAATCATGTTTTGAGGTCGTAAAAAAACCATTTTAACATCCCTGTGGCTGGGAACATGAAAATAACACCAGTCACTTTTAGTTACAAGTTTTCTATCAACAGAGATAATAGAATTATTTTTGTTTTCTTTACACACACAAAAAAAGAAACAAACATCTTTGATTTATTTGTTTTTTAGTTTGTTTTATTTATTTATTATTTTAATTGTTTATTAAAGAATGTGTCAATTATTGTGTTTATGAGCATGTACTGTTGATGATTTTAATAGTACATATTCATAAATATAAGTTGATAATTGTACTTTATAGAATTTTATTAAAATTATTCATAACAAGTTTGCCACTTTATCTGCAAGTTATCCTGTAATGCGACTTGTAGCTTTTCTCCAATGAATATGCGAGTTAATTATTTAAACAGTGAAATCAGATACTGTTGATTGCCTTTCCAAAGGCCTGCTGTAATATTGACTAGGTGATTCTGTTTTTCATGCTTAGCTGTTTCACATTGATGTTGAGATAATGAACAAAAAGAGTTTGGTGAACACAAGGAGAGAGAAGCATGGAATTAAATTGGCTCTGTTTTTAATGTCCGGGGCTCCCTGCTACGGCTCAAGTGTTTGCCACTTATTTCATATCGCTATTCTAGATTGTCATCATCTTCAAAGATTCTACCATCCCACAACAACTGTTGCTTATGCTGTTCCCCATCCTCTTGTCATCTCAGTATTAGTTTATGCCTCATCATTTCATGGAATATTTCTGAGGCCCTGCACAGGAATAATAATGTGTTCTGCATTTGTAGTACTAGATATTGCTTTATTGACTGTAACGAAAAGGAAAATAATGTATGTTCATGCTGTATTGAGTTGATAGTTTGGTTTTATTGGAATATATATAGGTTTTTCTTTATAGATTGTCCAAATTCTAAAAAGGTGGTACAAATTGTTAAAAAAATTGTCCAAATTCTATGGTGGTACAAATATTTAAAAAATGTATTGGTTAAAATATGGTCTAAATAATAAAAATGATTCACTAGAAAAAATATTATTTATTTATAACGCAGATTCAAAAGACTAAATACATTACTATGAAACTTCGATATATAAAAATATATGATATCAATTAAGTTCTGATACTTAGCAATCAAACACTAGCAATATAACACTTATAAATCAAGATATATTTCTTTGCTTATAATTCATTTTAGACAAACAGAAATTTAATTCATCAAATATATAATTTATCCTCTATCCATTAATTGAGCTCACACATTTCTGTAGGAGGCCGAAAAATATTATTTTAAGGTGCTTAACTTGCACATTAAATTACAACCAACACAAGCATAATTATTATTTCTGTGCATATCTCAATTATAATATATCTATTTTTTTAATTAATACAAAAACTGCATTGTAGTTTGAAAATCACAAACTAAGATGTCCGGTCTTGGTCTCTGATCCTTGAGCCATTTCTTACACTTAAGACGGTGAGGCAGCCAAAAGCATTCATTCACTCACAGCCACCATAAATACACAGGGATTGATCAGGGCAAACTATATTAAATCTTGGGTTACCCTCAACATTCTCCCAAATTGGCAACAGCTGAAAACAATTGTGCTGTGTTGTGATTGTAAACTCTTTGAGGTCCGGCCTGGAAACAAGCGGGATCAAGTAATTGTTCTCACAAACAGTGTGTGTTTATAATGTTCTGCTACTTTATGTCCTTGCAGAGGTCAATGGGAGAATCATGTAGAAATCATCAGATGTACCCCAGTGCCCATTACCACACACCTGTTGTATGGCATGTAGCTTTATAAAGACCAACTGATTTTTTCTTCCTGTGAAAAATCCTCATGTGATTTCGGGTTGGGTGTCAGGTTTGGCTAATGACTAAAAGGTCTGGTCTTCTGCTGGAAAAGTTGTTTCTTAAGCAGCATAATTACATCACCATTCAATATAACACTGCACTTGCCAAAGAACAAAGAAGAAATATTTGATAAGAAAGACATTATGTTTGTCGGAAAGATAAAATTCAACATGTCTACATCCTGGTAATAAGATTTGAATCTAGAAGGTTAAAAAGAAGCAAAACAATTTGATTGAGTAGGAGGATGTGAAGGGGAGACAAATGCATGATGGTGTTGTGTTCGTGTCCAGAACATATTTATTGCTGCGCAAAACTCTGGGACCTATCCTTCACAAGCCCTCGGAATTGCCACTGCAAAAGCTATAGCAAAAGTGATTGGTGACAGAATTATATTGCCATCACTAATTTTCTTTTGTGTGTTTTTGTATTTTTAAAATGAAATTGTATCCATCTTACTCGGTACTCCACAATCGATGCTGGATAGTTGACTTTAGTTGACTTTAGTTGACTTTCAAAGTGTTCTGAATGTTACCATTCCATTTAATGTGTTGTTTTCCTGTATTTGTTTAACATTGCAATCACAATACCATGGCAAAACTAGTTAGCACCAGCAATCACGCAAAATTGTCTGAATTTCAAAAGTTACTTATCAAAGTTTTAAAGTCTTTTTTTGTTCCACAACTCGTATAACTGTGCTTAACAATGTATCTAGCTATGTGTAAGCATATACGTGTGCTTATGGCACTGATCAGTGTAATTAGCTAAGGAACTTTGTTTTTTTTACTAAAGTAGCTTTCAAAAGATATTTGTTTTTGTTACCAACTATTTCATCTCATGTAATTTTTCAAGTACTTAAATGCCACTAATATCTTAATGAAAACAAGCGGAATTGATCACAACAGAATGCACTTGGTTATATAATATGTAATGTGAACATGTTTTGTTTTTTCATCCTCATTCATCAAATATTTCTTGTATTCTCTCTTAAAATAGAATAATATTGTATAGATATCCAGTAAACCGTCTTATCAGTTTGAGAACAGTGCCGTGCGTCATTCTATATGAGAACTTTGAGAAGACAATTTATTGAAATTCCTACTTTATTGTCAGTTGTACCTATATAAATGTTTTTTAGTGATTTTAGCATAGTCTGTAAAGATAGTTTTTCAATGCTAACTCATTCATGTTTGTGAATCACATAATTAATTTGCATCACATTTCCAGTCAGCCCCAAATGAATGCTGAAATACTGTTAAAATACAGTTGAATCCCGTTGACTCGAACACCGTCGGTACTCGAGAAACTGTTTCACCCGTTGGGTAGATCGACCCAAGCATCAGTAACTTAATATAAGGGTTTAATTCGGGACTTCGATCTTGGTTCGAGCATTACCATGTACTCGACCTTTCCACGTTCGAGCCAACAAGATCCTACTGTATGTTTACTCTTCTGAACAAAAATATTAGTTTTTCTATTGCATGTTCTGTCCTACTATGTAATAATGAGTAGCGTATTTCTTCTCTCATACCAGTTGTCCACGATTGGCATGTCAAAGGCTGTGGTATGTACTGTCCTGTCTGTTTGAAAAATAAAGATAAAGTTGGTTAAGTATTTTTCGATGCCACTGGAGAACATTGATAAATAATCAGCAGCTATTGGATGTCAAACGGACAGTTGTGTTGATACATGAGTTAAGAAGAAACCCACTGCTACAACTTCAGTGACTCTTGATAATTAACAGCAATGTATCTTTAATGTGTATTTTCCCACAGACATATTCCAGTCTTTAACATACCAGAATGGAAAATAACCCAATGGGTCTGCTGTTGAGGTTCGATCCTTCAACCTTGTCCTCCCAAGACAGGCATGTCTGTGGGAATGTGCATATATAATTATAAAGATCACTTACTGCTAATTAAAACAGTATGGTGTTTAACAGGTATTCTTTTAACTTTCTAACAGTTGAGATATTTCTAATGGCAGTAACAAGTTCTATGCACCATTAGATCAATTTATTTGGTCATTAATTTGATGGTGCACCATTACATGTTTGCATCTTTAAAACTCTATCTGAGACCACATTTGAAGAAATCTTCATGGGAATGTCTCGACACAAACACTCACGTCAGCTTTGCAATGTCTGCTATATAATCATACTTTTCGTGTTTTTGTGTCGGAAATTGCAAAAAAAACCAACAATCAGACATTAGGCTTTTGTTGCAATAAAAGACACTGATCTTACAAAACTCCATACACACTTTCCATTTGAATTTGCCAAGCAGAATAGCGGAAAGCGTATTACAAGACAGTTTTGTACGCACTTACGGACCAGGTTCCATGCAACGTGAACGCATTTAGTATGTGCAAACTTGAAGGGAATCTTCAAAGGTTCACCTTTGCTTTGTTTTGAGTCTTCAGGGAGCTAGGCCCTGTTTTACGATTGCAAAGCACATGTTATTACCATTGCAGCAACTTTAGGCTGTGTTAATGAATCTGTATTATTAGCCTTCTGCTTGCACTCTTCCGGTTCTTTGTGGGAACAAAGTTGATAGTTTTTTCAAGCTTTTGATCCAAGCTTTAATCTTGGAAGTGCTGTTTATTTTCATATATAATGTAGATTTATAGCATGTCAGTCTCTGGTTGCATCTGTCAGTTACCTTGGCAGCTGCATAGAATTAAATCACTTTTTCATCCTTTTGTTTTTACTTGGATGTCTACATTTTACTCACTGACTAACATAACCATTTTATTTTTCAAACATGAAACAATCTGTTTGCGAAAGTGGATAAGGGTTGATCAGGAAAGTGAAACTGACCCATGCACCTCTCAAATGTTATGGTATATCCATACACATCTAGTTTCACCCCTTCCTATCTCACCCATTCCCACAATCCATGTACACCTTTCTCCATCTCACACTCCCAAAATCCATTCACACCTTTTCCTATATTTACTTTCCCACAATCCATTTACACCTTTTTCTATCTCACATTTCCACAATCCATGCACACCCCTTCCTGTCTCACACACTTCCACGCCACACGTCTAATACTTTCCCACACTCCACCGCACCTCAAACATTGTCACAATCCATGCACACTTTCCATGATCCATGCACACACTCCTACAATTCATGTACATTCAATCTTTCTTACAATCCACATGCACTACTTCCTTGATATCCCACAATCCATCCACTCCCCTTCCTTGATATCTCACAATCCATCCACTCCCCTTCCTTGATATTGCACAATCCATCCACACAACTTCCTTGATATCTCACAATCCATCCACACCCCTTCCTTGATATTTCACAATCCATCCACAACCCTTCCTTGATAATTCACAATCCATCCACACCCCTTCCTTGATATTGCACAATCCATCCACACCCCTTCCTTGATATCTCACAATCCATCCACACCCCTTCCTTGGTATTGCACAATCCATCCACACGACTTCCTTGATATCTCACAATCCATCCACACCCCTTCCTTGATATCTCACAATCCATCCACACCCCTTCCTTGATATTTCACAATCCATCCACACCCCTTCCTTGATATTGCACAATCCATCCACACCCCTTCCTTGATATTGCACAATCCATCCACACCCCTTCCTGCATTTCCCCCACAATCCTTGCAAAACTTCCAAACTCATATTTTCCCACATTCCTTGCACACACCTTCTGAATTAACACTTTCCCTGCCCTGATGTTATTCTGTAGTTTAAACAAAGTCATTCTTTATTATGGAGCTTTCCACTTAACCATAACACTTTAATATGCAGATTATCAGTTGCCTCCCCTGCTGTTAAAATAAGAGCTTGGATTAGGTTACATACATCTGTTGTTTATATTAATGACCCATTAATTTTTGTCTCTGCTGTCTGAATTTTGTTGTGTTTATTGAGAAAAAGCAAACAGCAAATAAGAAGTTTATGTCAGCCACAGAAAAGGAAGTGCTTAATGTGTTTTATTTCTCACAGACCATCTGTGTTTTGTACCTAATTACGTAAAGTTATTGTAACCTGCAAGGCTAACGCCACATTTCCTTACATTATCCCATAATGCCTGTCTCAACGAACATATCACTCACCTATCCAATATGTTTTGTTTTTTTCTGTGTTCTATTGATATGTTTTGAAGTTTTTTCTGTTGTATTCTTGTTTGTCGGGATACAAACATGTTACATTTGGGAAAAGTCAATGTTAACATCTGTGATTTTGGATCAAACTCAATCCATGCGCTTTGTCCATCTGCTTTTACCCTCTATCAAAACCAGTGCTCAAGAACTGACTCAAACACGTGGACGCACTGTCTGTTCCCATCCTCTCCCATCCCTATTGCAAGCTGAGTACTCAAGAACTGACTCAAACACGTGGACACACTGTCTATTCCCATCCTCTCCCATCCCTATTGCAAGCTGAGTACTCAAGAACTGACTCAAACACGTGGACGCACTGTCTGTTCCCATCCTCTCCCATCCCTATTGCAAGCTGAGTACTCA
>JAULBR010064097.1:0-14305 GCA_032355825.1 Melanodrymia aurantiaca
AATCAGTCAATGTGTACATTGCCTGAAAATTTCAGGAAATGTACACATTGCCTAATTTTACACATTGACTGTAACATGTATACATAATAGAAACTTAGAACATTTCTACCATTGAATAAATAATGAGAATAATGCAATTTTTGATGTGATTGGGTGTGGGAGTCTGTGTACATTTTCTTGCTAATTTGAATCAATGTACTCTTTTAATAAAGATTATATTATTAATCTTGGCTGACTCCATCCCACACACAAATTAATAACATGCAGCACAATGGATATACGGTAATCTTCGAAATTGTGCGTATGGGTTTCCTCCTGGTCATTTTGATCATATTAAAGATAAAGATAAAGATAAAGTTTGTTTAACGGCAAATCAGCGGTTATTGGATGAAAAATGCACGGTTATATCGACACTTGGTAACAGAAGAAACCTCCTGCCACCACATAGGCTACTCTTACCGAATAATAGCAAGGGATATTTTATGTGCACTTTCCCACAGACAGGATAGCACACACCACGGCCTTTGATAGACCAGTCGTGGATCACTGTTTTTGATCATGGTCTGTACTTAATGGCGTCAGCAACTGAAAGTTAGTGTTTCATTTAATAAACAATTCCTGGATTGCATAGATTGTATGACCATATTACACACACACACATTATGTCATAATATTGGAGTTGGAGAATATCAGGTCTCTTTTACCTCTACCTAGACAGACCAATTTTACGTAACACAATGACATTTTGAAATTTCTGTTGATGTTTATAATCATATAATAAATGTATGCAATTACAGCCACCTAAGGAAGTAGCAAAAAGTGGCCTCGTAAGACAGGTGGCTGCTTAATACAGGTCATAATGAATTAAAATTGATGATTTGGTAGAATTGTATGGTGACCCTTTAAGACAGGTGGCTGCTTAATACAGGTGGCCACTCAAGCAGGTTTGACTGTATGTAGATAAACAAGGACAGTGTTTTCTCTTCTGTTTATATGCAAAATACATTTGCTTGTACATCATTTCACCATCGTTTCACCCCACTGTCATGTGCTCGCAATTTTCACACCAAAATGGTGAGTGATTGATTCTCTTTAAGCTAATAAGTGTTTTATTAACATTTCTATTATTGGCTAGTTTGTACATAGTGCGTTAGTAGCTTAAAGTGTTCAATGGCAGGTAATAGAAAGTGAAGACATACAAAAGCCTTCATCAATTGTTTATCAAAGGCAAAGTCTTAACGGTGAATCTGTCTGGATAGGGAACACTGTTACACGACACTATCCACATCTCTACGGAATGTTTGCCTTTTGAAACGTTATATTCACATGTTTTTCATCAAAACAGATCATGTATAGTTAGACCCTAAATATCTAGCATTTAATCTGAGAAAATGTCAACTTCGGATCTCATTTCAGTGTAGAGCGAAAATATTTTTTTAGCAATAACTTCCAAGTGTTTCCAAGCACATGTTTTACATATTAACGCTGATCAAAGTAACCTTAGAAGAAAAACAAAACATTTTCCTTGGAATTAAAAGTCCACTTTTTCATAGCCAGATGTTGGTTAAGATTCTTCACAGATTTCTAAAGACTGCAGTGATTAACTTGATTATTTTAACCAATTTCCTCCCCGTAAACCCACTGAACTCCAAACTGAAAACCGTAGGTATTGTTTTACAAAATTGCTCTATTTTTTCCTCCCACTGGAGTCAAGAAAGAACGGTCAGTGCACCATGCAATACAATACAATTGAGTTTGACAAAACGCAGATAAAGATTATAAAACTTTTTTAAACACCCAAATGTAATGCAGTGACAACCCCAAACAAATGATTATGGCATGTAGTACGAAAGTTTGACTAAAATCGAGGACTGAAGGCATTTGAAAAATTATCCTCTTATTTCAAACACGACAGAAATTGTCGATCATATAAGAAATTTCCTGCATTACATAAAAATTAATTTATGCTATTACCGGTACTATTAATTCTATTATTATTATTGGCTGCAACCTTGTTATTATTATACTTATTATTAATAATCTTCTTATTGGTAATACAGTGTAACTGGTGTAACAAAGGCCTGTCTGTAGGAAAGTGCAGAACTTATACTAGTATAAGATCCCTTGCTGCTTACATGTGTATGACAGTCAGGATTTCCTCTCTAATACTAAATATAACTGTACTAGACAAACAGTCAAGGTAGGTGAGCTACCTGTCCAGGACAGATGTGCTTGAAACTCAATTGGATATAAGCATGTAAATATGTTATAGCTAATGTAATTTTGAGAACTGCAATTTTTATCTTGTCTGTTTTTTTCACAATGGAACTACAATTAGGGTGACAAATGTTTAATACACCAATTCACGGTTAGACACAGTTACAAAATGAGTACCAAGTAGCTAAATATTTCCTAAAATACTTCCACTAAATAATAAACAAAGCGGAAACAACTTGTTCTTATTTCATTACTATTCAACACCTAACCAACGTCCCGAGCAAAACATTCTTTCTTCAAAAGACGTTAAATTTTAGCATGACAAAGTCAATCTTTTTAAACAATAGCGTGCCAAAATTGAAGAAAGAATTCGACGGATTATAGCAATTGAATGAATATCATGCCATATTGATCTTTATTTTGTTTTTATTTATTATTGCAGCTGCAAATGTTCTGTCGTAATCTGGAGGATCATTGATAGAGAGCGAGTGCCACAAACCGATTGTTTGTCTTCGAATGTCTCAGATCGTTCGTTTGTTGGCTCAGACGCCTCGATACCTGACTACACTGAGCTAAGACGGCTACCGATGCTTCTTTTAACATTAGCAGCCATGCTAAAAATTCAACAAACCAATTGACTCTATCCCGAGAAATTTCAAACAATTGGAAAAAATAAAAGGAAATTCATTCCAAAACAAACAGGGAGTTATTATCAAGGTTCGATGACCAACTGACAAGGTATGTGATCACTGCTGAAGAAAACAAGTGTTCCCATTTAAAAGGAAACAAAACATTATTTTTTTTTGGATATGACCCAATAAATTTTAATGTTTTATCACCAAGGAAACATTCTTTCTGTGATCGTGTCATTGTTTGGCAGACGGAGAAGGAACAAGTTCAGCAGGACTGTGCGCCAGTGTTTGAAGGCCGTCCACCAGTCAAATATCCCACGTCGTTCAAATTCCAATGAGAGGCTCTCAAATATTTGAACTCCGCACTTTTCGTATTGAAGTCATCCGTGGACATCAGTACTTCGTTGACTTTTAATACAAAAATTTTGTAATTTCAATTCAAGACCTTAGCTCTTTTTTTGTTGGCCAGAGAATGACCAGCTGGTATTATGGACGGGCTCGGCCATTTAAGTTTAATCCCTGGCTTGCCACATCAAACAGGCAAATTTTGTTTGAAAGCCTAGGATTGGGGGTTTCAATTCATTTGACCCATTGTATACACAATGAGGTGAGAAATGGTGTGAAAAAACTTAGAGATTGTTCTTGCGGACAAACAACCACCACAAACAAAAAGACTGTAATACCAGTAATATTCACCCAATCAGTGACAAATAAATCCAATAATTATTAAAATTTTCTTGATGGACAGGATTTGACAAGGTGGTCAAGGTAGATTACAGAAGTTGCATAACAGCATTGTTACACCTTCCCAAAGGGTTTTATTAAGGTATGTATTGAAATGTAAAAATTATACCTTGAGTTAAACAAAAATACAAAGTTATTTTCAAGTAAAAAATGTAATAAAATGTGAATCCAATTTAGTACATGGGTAGCTTAATATAGTCCATGAACTTTTGTCTACAATAATTTGGCAGGATACCAGTTATTTTAGGCAGAAGTACTCAATAAGCTATTATAACCATTTGGATAACCAGAAACACATTGAATATATGTACATAATGTATTGATGTTGAAAGCAATAACATGTAAGTAAATGTTAATTTGAATAATAAAACATTACTCCATTAACCAGCAGCATTTGTCTTAAAACTAGGCATTGCATGTACCTGTAAAAACTCAGTCAGATTATTATGATTCCTATTGGTATGCAGAAAGCTGTTATTATTGCATTAATTTCTTTCGAAAAATTATCCCATTCTCTTTTTAAAACTCTTCAAAAAAGCCATACTGTAAAAGAATTAAGGGGTGCATTAATTTTGCTTACCAATATTTTAATTTCCACAATTGTTGTATTACATTTTAAAATTAAATAAATGTTTTCTTTAATTTTATAACCAGATAAGCATTTTTAGTAATAATATTATTATTATACACTGATAAGTTTAAGTGCAAAAAAGCCTATTTGAACAAATGCTTCTCTTTAAAATTTGAAACTAAATTAGTTTTATATACCTGTAGTAACTTTCATTTGTTTTTTAACTACAAAATTATTTAAATATTAAATATCAAAAACAAATTCTTTAAATCGGCTTTTAATAAAGACGTAGTCTACTTGAACCGGTAAAAAAAAAAAAATCTTGTTTGTCATTAGTATTTTTTCATCCTAAATTTATTTCCAAATCCCCATTTCATTTCGTTACTAACTTGCACATTTGATTAAACTCGCACATCTTTTCTACCATTTAAATTGTTTCCCGCAGTTGGTTTTTTAGCACTTTTATTACAAAAATGTGTGGTGGAATAGTTATTTGATAAAAAAAACAAATATATATGTATACATGCTGTAATTACTTTTTAAAATCTTCCCTCCCTTATGCAGTTTGGATTCTTTTCAGGAAAATAGTATTAATTTGTTAACCGGAGAAAAGGAATACATCTGCTGACAACTGTTTGGTGTTCATCATCTCGACCTCATTAAATATCTGATCGTCAACGCTATCCAGTCATCACAATGAAGAATTCATTTAAGTGGAATGAACCTCCTTGTAGAATATTGGCACGTGTTCACACTTCATTTAAATTGATAATTCCCGGCCATTTCAAGCATAGCTGAAGCCGAATGCTCCACAAACAGCGACTTCTGTGCGGGACCATCAAACCAAGTCATAATGCGTTAGATAGGGGCATCATCGAGTGGAATCGGTGATTATCTTAGCTAACTTATGAAAATCAGATTTGGCAGCTGACGGGACTATTTTACTGAACAGACTGGAGTCTTTTCTCTTGGCTACAGGCTCAGAGATTAACAAGATAAATCTTCATGTATAACAGCAGGGTGCCACCCCTGGTGCTTGTAGCAATCCAGAGGGGTGTAATGGGTGCGGTAGATTACATTTGTATAATTTATGTGAAATATGTAAACTTGAACAAGATATCTGAATGAAATTTTAAAAATAAAATATAAAAAAAAAAGAAAAAGAATTTTACACCGCAGTGAACTCAATTATGTGTGCATGTATCAATCCAGTGGGATGCAATGGGTGCAGTAGCTTACATTTTTAAAATTCATGTGAATTATAAAAACTTGAACAAGATAATCCAAAGAAATTACATTTAAAAAATGTATGAGAAATACATAAATTTGAGCAAGAAATTTCAATGAAATTTGTTTATTTTTCAAATAATTTTTCTTTAATTTGCTTTTCCCCCCATGGGGAACCCAATTATTTCTTAAAATTGCTGATTACGTACTGATAAAAATGTTGCTTGTTTCTTTTGTAGGCCAAGAAGTGCATTACTGTACATTTCTCATGCACTTGCACAATGATTCATTAATTAGCATGCTCTAATGATTACATCAAACCAGGGGTCAAAATTCAATCTTTATAACTATTCCAAAGGAACAGTGAATTTCAAAAAGCACTATTCCATCTGAGAATTTATTACCCCTTTAAAAATCCTAATATTAACATGTTATTTGGGGAACAAAACCAGACAGTTTTTACAATAACTGCATAGGAGTCATCATAACTAGCTTTCAGAACAAATATTAATAGAATTTGAATGCATTTAGAACAGGTTTTAAAGATAGATGTTTTGTTGAGTGAGACTGCCATAGCTGCTGAACGAATGCACAAACATAACCCGGATAGTCATTGATGGATTTCACAATTCCATCTTTTTTATTATTTCTCAACTTTCATAACAGAACACTGGATTGTTTGTTTTACTATTCTATTTTTAAAATAACTATTTTTGGGACAGCGTTATAGTGCATATTTCGACCCCTGGTAACTGGTAATGTGGTTTTACACCTCCAAAGGATGTTGTAGAGGGCGCTGAAACTGAGAGATCACTCTGACCATGGCCAGATCGTCCTCTCGGTCCCAGAATCGACCCCCTGTAAACAAAAACAATTTTATTTTAATTTATCTTCTTTTTTTTATCTTAAAACATATAATGCGATAGATATTCAATACACAGAAGAAAGAAAAAAAAGACTGAAAACACCAAGAAGATAGTTAAAAGTATGACATGGAAGAAGAAAAGGTGTAAGATGGAAGGAGGGGCTCAGTGATACAATAACAGACGTCTGTGTTATTACATAGCGAGCACAAGCAGACATACGGATTTCCTTGTGGTGCAACTCGGTCAGGATATCGAAGGGAAATTGTTCAATCTCAAACTAATCTTCATGTGTACACAATACTTTGACAGTTACATTCGAAGTCAACTTAAACAGTAACTTTGAACAAATTCCTCATTTATAAAACTTCCTCGGCATGTACAGACCCTGCTATCATAGCAAAGGTCAACTCTACATAGTTCCAACTATTCTGAGGTCAAACTAATATAGATCTGTACTATTACATTGACCTGACAGAATATAATTATAATAATATGCTACTTACGAAATAGAAATACTGAGTTTCCTCTGATGATACTAACACTAACTTCTGTCCTGGACAGGCAGTCGAGGCAGCTCGACTGCATGACTATGACAGACGTGCTTGAACCTCAAATGGATATAGGCATGTAAATAAGTTATAACTAACTACTAGACTCTGCCTCTCTGAGTTTTGTATAATACTGCGTGTATGAACATAAACCAGTTAGTGCTTGTGATAACTAACTAACTAATATCTCTGGATTTTGTAGACAAAGTTTAACTTTAGCAGATTCACGTTCCCACAAAAATGTTTTAACCGAGAATTTTTCGAAAACTAATACATCAAAATTTGAAAGCAACCTTTGAGATCGTCTGTGCCAATGGGGCATATTTAATCATTTGAAAATATCGCATTCTGACAGGGCTATGTCCGGGGAAGCCATCAATGTCTGAACAGAGAGGAAGCAAGCCGGATCAGACAATGAAAACATCAGACCTCAGAATTCGAGAGAAGTGCAGAATGTAACGAAAATGAAACTTGACTAAAAGCGATGAATTGTCTGGCGGTCTCTGGTACAACATGGAAAGAGAACAATCCGCAGACAATTGGCAACAACAGACCGGCTTCTGATGATAGCACCGACCAACAGGAAATCCAATATGAAAAAGAATCGCACACCTCACAAGCAGGGGAAAAGTGATGCTTGTTCCCCTATGACAGATATCAGTAAGCTGATATGGCCAACAAGCCTGGGATGAAAGCAACTTTGTGATTTATTGTCACGATGTATTGACGCTTTATCTGTAATGATACCAAGGCCAAAGCAATTTAATTTACAAGATTGTGGCAAGCAATTACGTACAGAACATTCAGAAGTTATACTAATAACAACTGGTTTGTAGATAATAATTATTTGTGGATTGGTTTCTTTTTAAAACAGAGGTTTACATATATCAGTGGAAAGGATAACAATATGTCAAATTAAAGTCTAACCTATCTATAAAGAACATCTAATAGACAGTAAACAATGGCTTAGGTGAACAAGGTAGTCTTAATATACAGGTTGAAAAGATGGATTTGCATACAGAAAGGACATCTGAAGTGTGTAATAAATAGACGATATTAAACAAGCTACTGTGTATTATTATGTTTAAGTCCTACGAAATAATTTAACTTGTTACGAGCTTTAGTGAGTGTATAAAATTAAATTTATTTCACGAGGGACTTAAACTTGGTAATAAATGGTAACGAGTTCCATATTCTATATATTACTCCATTATTGCTTTCAAAACATATTTCACACTTGGTCACAGAGGAAACCCACTGCCACCAAATAACAGCAATGGATCTTTTATGTGCACTTTTGCACACAGGATAGCACATATCATGGCCTTTGATGCATCAATTGTGTATAATTATCATTGATTGGAATGGAAAATAACCCAATAGGTCCACTGAAGAAGATCGTTACTTCGACCCAATGAACCTCAGGCAGATACTTTTGCAGTACGTCCCACTCTAAACTAATTTGGAATGGCCTTAAATTGCTATTACTGTCTGTATGGGTGGCCTGACCATGATGACACACTAAAATAAAGCTTCTCTATAGTTTATCATTATGTATTGTTACACAAAATACAATAAACTCCATAGACGGGGATCTTCCCTGTAATCAAGAAATAAAGTTATGATGCATGTCTCAATAACAACAGTCTGGCGTTCAATAGCGCGGGCATTCTGCTACTGAGAGAAAACATTTTGACACCGATATTTACATCTACATTAAATGCATGTGATGTGACAGTACACGATCGGTACCAAGGCAGTTCTCCATGTTTGAAGTTTGTAATTCAACAAGCAGGTAATAAATGTTAAGAAACAATTGAGTTATTGGTGGCTACAGATATATTCAAATTTTATTATATTTTAAAGAAGTATATGTTACATGTGCAGCAGCAGTTTAATATGTGGTTCAGAGATTTGAAGGTGTAAGCCAGCCCACTCCATTTTAGATTCTAGAAGGCAAAGTTTATGTTTGAAAATGAAATATAATTCATTTCCCAAGATCACTAATTTCATTTGTTGGTTATTAAATCAGACAAATTTACAATGAAGTTAATAGTACATGTAATATCATCAGAATTATAAGCTATGTCCATAAAGTTTGTGAATACTAGTACATAAATTATTCTTAAAACAAAATAACATAAAATAGAAGCTGAACTAAAAGATCACCTTGAACTGAACCAAAATATCTACATAAACTGAACCAAAAGATCACCTTTAAAAACTGAAACAAAAGATCAACTTTAAACTGAACCAAAACATCACTGTGAATTGAAAATTGAGTATGACACTGTCTTCCTATTATGCATATGACACATATATTATCACAGGACAAACTTATTCTTTCCTTCAGGTGTCTGAATTAACACCAGCAAAAGTAAAGTAAAGTTTGTTTTATTTAACGACGCCACTAGAAACACCTCGATTATAAATCAGCGGTTATTGGACATCAGACGCATGGTTATATTGACACATGGTCACAGAAGAAGCCCGCTGCCTTCACATAGGCTACTCTTCCACGAATGACAGCAAGGGGTCTTTTATGTGCACTTTCCCATAGACAGGATCGCACACACCAAGGAATTTGATAAACCAGTCGTGGATCACTGGCTACCAGCAAAAGGTGATTATGACCCTTTAAAAATACGACTTCCAGTCAGGTTTCGGAACGGGCCGATCAGTATCGCCCGCCCTGTCTTCCTATTATGCCCTGACCGCCGATCCCGATCAAAAGTTATACCGTCTTAATCTTATTGACTTGTATAATCAAACAGCGTTTTTGTAAATGTGTCCGTGTGTGCATGCAAGTTTAATTAAGAGCCCGGGAATTAGGAATTGAACACCAGAGCACACAGTGAGAATGGATTGGCAAGCAAGTGAGATATCCGCAGAGCGTCTGCTAATTCAGCCGTTATTTGAAGAGACAGAGAGGAGAAGCACGCTTAACTGATAAAACACATCTCCAAGGTTGTCCAGGCTTTAGACACATTGATCAAACGGGGAGCCGTTTAAAACGCTTAATAGCCCCAACTGAATGGAAACATTTAACAGTAATTTGGGGTCGAAGTAGCCAATTGTTATCCGCTTAATAGCCCCAACTGAATGGAAACATTTAACAGTAATTTGGGATCGAAGTAGCCAATTGTTATCCGCATAATAGCCCCAACTGAATGGAAACATTTAACAGTAATTTGGGGTCGAAGTAGCCAATTGTTATCTGCTTAATGGCCCCAACTGAATGGAAACATTTAACAGTAATTTGGGCTGGAAGTAGTAAATTGTTAGCCATTCATTTGGGGATGTTTAAAACGCTTAGTAGCCCCAACTGAATGGAAACATTTAACAGTAATTTGGGCTGGAGGTAGCCAAATGTTAGCCGTTCATTTGACGAATGAAATAATTAGATTTTAAAAGTTCGTATTAGAGGAATAAGTTGTTTTATTTCTTCTTTATGTAGTTTACTTTTATTTTCGCTTCTGTTATTATTCCTGAATTGATTTGATCCTTAATACTATTAAGGGGAGGATCGAGAGACATTTTTTCAGAGATTTTACAGTACAAATATCCAATGTAGTTTTCATTAATTGCCATGAATGGGATTCGAACCCAGTACCTACCAATCTTAAGCCTGATGCGCTAACCACTGCACCACAGAAACGGTCATTCATTAAATAATAAACTAGTTGTGAACGTAAACGTAAGTAGAGAAATTTCTATCGCTAACTGTTAGTTGAGACACCATGGGTTTTTGGTCATTTGTGGCATATTACCAGAGGATGCTATTCGTTCTTGGACACAACTACATTTAATTATATTTTGGGAAACACTTTTCATCAGATATTTACGTTTACGTCCACAACTAGTCGTAAATGTTTTGTAAAACAGGCTCCAGGGGCGGGTTTAATGGAGAGGTTATAAAGTCACTTGCGACTGCCTTAGCTATGACAATAAAGCGGTCACAGCGGTCAATTTAAGTATCGTGGCCACTCTAATGTGTATCGATACATACGACTGTGGCAGCGCAATCGTTCCCACACAGTAACGCTCATTAAACCGGCCCATGGCCTTTAAATGGCTGCCATTATAGCTGGCTCATCCTGAACAGACTATTTGTACAAAGGAGAGATTTGTACAGCGGAATGTACACCAATGTGATTTCATCAATCCTAAAAAAAACCAGAGTGCTTTAATCCTTTCAAAATGAAAGACTATCAAAATGATTCAGAAGACGTTCCAGCAACAGTTGTTGGAATCGAGCAATAACATTTTCAGCTTTTATCAAAACCGTGATGGATAGAGAAAGATGTAGACTTTTTTATCCGCTTTTTCTCCACAGCGAGATCAAATCGGAAGATAAATTTATATAAAGACAGATCATTTTTATTGGACCCAGCAGGTGTAAAACAGCAGCTGATTCGAAAGATCAAAACTTTACATTGATATCCTCGAAATGATCCTCATGATTTGGCATTATGTTCAAGTGTTGTCTCTTTATCAGGCAAAGGAAATTTATTATATGTTTTAAACAACATAGACGGCAGTAAATTTGGGTTTGTTTAGAGACTGTGCATAAATATCAATGTTTTTCACAATCCGAACAAAGTTAGGATTGGGTTTTAACCCATCCCTCTCTTTTAATCCTAAAATAATACATTGATCAACTGTGGACCGATATTTCTACACGAAAAGTAATCCGAACTTGGCTTTTACCCACTCCCAAAATTACGTTCGGATTGTAAAACTCATTGACATTTTTATACAGTCCCCTAACAACACCACTGGAGCACATTGATTAATAATCAGCAGCTAATGGATTTCAAACACTTGGCTATGTTGACACATGGTCTCAAACAATATTACAGCCACCACATAGGTTACTCTTATCGATTATTCGCAAGGTTTTGTTTATGTGTACTTTCCCACAAAAAGGATAGAACACACCACAGCTTTTGATAACTGGTTGGAATGGGAAATAGCAATTGAGCATATTTTGAATTTTTGTTTGGAAATGTGTATAATATAATTATTGTATAATTATTGTTCAATTTTATCGCCAGAAAGACTTATTAAATGTTTTTACTTATTTTATTACTGTATAATTATTATTAATTGTCGTTCACTTAATTACATGAACAACACTCCTTTTTATCCGAATGGTTAATGGAATAAACTGGTTAATAGCATATATTTTTCACGAACCAGGGCTATGCAAATACCAGTAAGAAGAATCTACTGTATCAAGCATTTATAAATAATGATTTTAATAAAATAAATATGAGGGCTTATTTTATCCTACAAAGCACATTTCTGCTCCAAAATATATAAACATAGTTCAAAAGATTCATATGCCACACTGTCTTGGATTTACAGTCATAAATTAGCTTACTAATTTATTACCGGTACTCACAACAAAAAGTAGAACTGAAATTATAGTTTATTAATAAGACCGATTCCACTGTGAGATACGTGAGTTACGAGATTGCAATGAAACTCTGGCAGACGCACTTTTTTCTCCATCCCACATATCAAGCATGAATCCTGATCCTAGATAAACTTTTTCACCTTCGGAGCGCCTGACGCATTATGACAGCTAACCATAAATTCAAATTAAGCTTCAGTGATTGCATAAAGTTAAACAAGATTTATGCCTCTTCAAATAAGCTTGAAGAAGCATTGAAAACTCAGGTATACCCATCATGAGTGTAATTTGAAGTCATTCACTTCACTCATACTGTATGCACCTCCGTGACCCCCTTTTGTGACTGATCATCATAAAACATCTCTACAGTAATTCTGAGAATCAATATTTTAAGAGCAATACTAAAATTAGATTCCAATTATTTTTTAAGAATTAAATATTCATGTTTTGAAACATTCAGGGAATTATTGAGAAAAAATAGTGGTATAATAATTATTATGTTTTCTCAACAATTCCCTAAAAAAAATAAAGAAATAAAAGTTGAAATACAGTAATAAACATCTTCTGTTTATTTTTTCAACTTTTATTTATTTTTTTTTATAATTTTGCCACAGTTACGGTGATAACTAAATTTCATTTTAATTTATATAAATCCATTCGACGTTCTACAAATAAAATTGAAGTATAAAAAACATCGATGGAAAATAGTTTTAAAGACAAAGATATTTTGTAATTTACAGTAAAATATAGAATTGATAACAGCTTGTTATTTTCTTACCATATAATTTACATAAATATCATAGGTCATTAGTGATTCAATAATTACCCAGGTCAAACCGGTTCAAGAGACAAATACTGTAAAACAAGTAATAATCGTGTGTCTGTAATTTTTGCGATTTTCGTTATTTTCTTTTAACCTCGAAAATTACAATTACTAGCAATGGTAATCATTAAAAAGACAACAATGGTGTTATTGCAATGAAAAATAACATCAGAAGTTGAAATAATGTTTTTCCAAATTGTGAAAATTTAAACTGAGAAAATTACCTGTTTTACAGTATTCCAAACTGTAGACCTGCACATTTTTATAGGTGTTTTAATTTTGTGTATTTTGTGTTTGCACAATACATAGAACTAAATTTGTTTATAAAATACTCTATAATTATAGTCTAACCTGTCTATAAATGTTGCTCAAGTAAAAGTGTCCATTAAGAGTAGGTGGTCTTTATATACAGGTTAAAATAAATACAGTTGTATACTGAAGGGACATATCTGAAGTCCCCTTTAGAGAGAAGTGGTTGTTATATACAGGTGGGCTTTACAGCAGGTTCGACTGTTATACATTACTGAGCATGATTGTTTAATTTATATTACTTTTTATATTCCTATTGGTTAAAACTGCTATAACAGCCATAACATGTTTACAAATCCATGTAATTAAATCTGTATAATTATATACAATATAGATAAAGGGTACTTTTTGTATGTGACTTTAACAGGATTTGACTGAATAATTCTATAACTTTAAACATGAATCTGTTTTAATCTACAAAATATTTTTTACAAAAAGCTAAAAATAATTGGTCGGGTAATAATAATATTTCACATCTTCATACAAAAATTCTCCGGGACAACTATGCACTTTTCTATTTTTTTGCTTAATCCTAAATATAATATCGGGCCATTTCATGGTATTTGTGAAGTGGCATAAAACATTTTAAAGTTTGAATCTAAGCAAAATACCAATTGGATGTGTTAGATATATTATATATCATATATAATATATCTCAACTAACTTGAAAACCAACATTTTGGTCAAAATGTTTACTTCTTGATTATGCAAATCAGGTTTTTCATATAAATCATGTAAATCAGCATGTCAGACAGGCCACATGTTTTTCTTAGTTTTCTTCTATTGTATTTAATTAATGATAACTTTTTTTTTGCTGACAGGGTAAGTTTAATGCCAAAGTAAATAGTAAAATTCATTTTATACTAATCATTTGTGTTTTTAGTCCTTTTTACCCCCAAGTGAAAACGTGTCCTGTCCGACACGTCCTGTCCGACACGCTGGTCGAGTG
>JAULBR010064183.1:0-14304 GCA_032355825.1 Melanodrymia aurantiaca
ACTCAGTAACTTGAACTGATATTAATTATTATTTTCAACCTAGTCATTTTACTAAAGGCCTGTATCAAAGAAACTTCTTTTATTAATTTCAATAAATTTTTTTTTTAAATATATATATATTTTTTTAAATTTACGTTATTATTATATCAGCTTGAAATACTGTCTTAAATTATAAGTTCAGTCAAAGATTTAGGTAACCCATTAGGTAACCGATGGGTTACGCAAACATAATTCACGTAACCGACCAATGGGTTACCTAGGTAAAAACCTATTGAACCGATTTCCGGTTACCTAAAATTCTGAAATTTTGTGCCTTGAAACAGTAGGATGATAGGTGTTTAGTTGTTTTATGTAGTTTTGTTGCATGTCTGTCCTTTGTGATCATTATGTAGTTAGGACTTTACTTGGCAATTTGTGATAAACATTGGGCTTTTTCAGGATTATTTGTAGATCTTTTTCTTGTAATTACAAATATATAGGCCCGCTATATATTGCACCGTCATTCTGTACATAGACTAGAACATACTCTTGTTATGCTCAGAGATATAGGCTTACCTGTGAAAATGGAACTATATATAGTTAGCATAATGCAAATTTATCCACTTTGATCATTGTACATGTAGCATTAGATTATATTTTTTATTATCACTGCATGGCTTGGACTATGTATACATCTTTAAACAATAGCTATCACTATTATTCAAACTCCACACGTTACATGCTTACTGGAACATGCAAGATATTATTTAGCTTGGCTTATGCTCAGAGGAACAGACGTTTAGTTTGGGCTTTTAATGTGGACAAGCACCTGCCATGAAAGAGTTATTTGATTTACCAAACACTGATTTATATCGGGCTTCAGGGTTTAAGTTAAATTATTAATTAAATTCATGTGTAATTAAAAATGTTTAAAAAAAATTAAATGAGTGTAAATCTGGTATTCGGTTTCACTTAGCTGTAAATTTAAATATCTATCAATATTCAACAAATTTTACATTTCACTTTTCGTTTTCATTATTTCTGTATTGCTCAAATGTAAAAAATACCCAATTAGCAATAATATATGTAACTCGGAAGTCAACAAGTTACATACTGAGAATAAATCTCTTTTCACCAATAGTTTGTTGTAAAGAACTTCCACAGCATGTTGTTTCATTACCATAATATTATCTGGTATTCAAACACCATGTGGAATAAGTTATACAATAATTATAATGGTCAAACCACTTCAAATTCACAGAGCAAACTACAAACTTTGCCTAGACAGTCAAATAAGTTCATGTGCACAAATACGACATTTAAAATCTTTTAAAACATCACCGTGGTGCATTTAAAACAGTTTGATAGTCAAGTTGCTCGATCAAGAGTTCCTATTCTAAACATTGATTGCAAAATGACTACAGTATTTGTTCGAAATTTGAAAATAGCTGGTATTTATGTAGACTGAGGTTGTATTTTTATATTGCATTAGTAATATGTGTTTAGTTATTGAAAGGTAACATTTAAGTATGTCAATCATGAATGTTAGTTGTCAGGGTGTTTCAGTGTGACTCTGAGCGGCAGAGCCCTGTCCCCTTTTATGCCACGATCCTAGATTAACAATTTATGCGAGTAAGGGTGGTCAGACTAAAATGCGACATGAAATTAATGCGAGTGGTCTCCCTTTGATATAATTATTTTTCTAACCACGTTTGTGTAGCAATCAGTTAACATAAATGCATTACATTATTAATGCGAATAATTCTCACTCGAATTTTTCACATTAATATAATGATCGCATTAATTTCAGGATCTACAGTATTGATGCTTTTCCTATTAATTCATGTAGCAGTTGACATTGTGTTTTTATTGATAATAAATGTAAAATATTAATGTTTCTATTTTTGTTGTATGCATGATTTTTGAACATAACTTAATTCTATTGTTTCAGTATTAACGCCAAAAGGAGATCATACTCAGCTACCTGGAGCAGGTGATGTCATCATTCCCAGTACTCAAGTGAAAATCTCCGAGGTTGATACGACTAGATACATCCACATACGGCAAGGAGACAACTCAACCCGCGTGTTCCGCGAGACTTCAGTATGACAGAGACTTCTTCACACAATACATCATCATTTTCTGCAGTCTTTCATTTTAATAAACTTCTCAATACAGACGGGCCTCTCTGGATTCAGCCGGTGTGAACCGGTATCTGGACCACCATGTATTGTTCGCCTACCATGAAGAAGTGTTCACCTACCACGAGGCAGTGTTCACCTACATGTACCATGAGGCAGTGTTCGACTACCATGAAGAAGTGTTTACCTACCACGAGGTAGTGTTCGACTACCATGAGGTAGTGTTCACCTACCATGAGGCAGTGTTCACTTACCATGAGGCAGTGTTCCACTACCATGAAGTCGTGTTTGACTACCATGAGGTAGTGTTCGACTACCATGAAGAAGTGTTTATCATGAACTTGTTTGTCACTTGAGAGTCTAAAGTAGAATTCAAAATGCGACGGTGGTCAAATAGGACAACACAGTCTTTAGACAACGCTTGTTAGTGATTAATGTGCTTCTTGGTAACACAGACCCTGTAAGCAGGCCCGTATTTTGGGAACGCTTTGGATGTTCAAACAGCCCCATAACCCCCACCCACCTCCCCTTGGAAGAAATTGTTTAAAAAAACACCAAATTAGGACCCCTTGTGCAAACAAATATTAACTTTGCTAATGGAAGTTCATCATTTTAACAAAAGCGAACTCTCCCGCAGAAAATCCAAAATACGGGCCTGATATTATTACTAAGCTTGTCGGTGAGATGATAATAGACTGTCTGTGTAACGTATTGTATGTAGGAAATGTATTTGTGTCACATCATTTATAGATAAGTTCTTTTGACTTTATCTATGTAGAAATGGTGGGGGGGAATCTATTATGGATCCATTTTCAATCAATTTCTATATTATATACTCAAACAAAAAATACAGTGAAATAGAAGTATTAGAATAGATATCTCCACTAATGAAGATAGCGATGTCTATCTTCACTAGTAGCGATAACATTCCAGTACTATTACTACCCTTTAGTTGCATTAACAGCAGTTATTTAAAGCAATTAATTCAATGAATAAATAGAATATCACCAAAAATACATACATATGTTCATCCTCTCAGACGTTTCACCAGGAGTTTTTTAAGTCGCTTAAATGTTCAATATAATTATGATAGCAACACTATTATAGTTTTGTCTCAAATCTATGAGTACAAATTTGATAGATTATACATTGTACAGTGATAGGCTAAATTTAATTCCCTTACTATAAATCAAAGTGATTAGTTAAACAGGTAATGAGTAGTGACCGCCTACACCGTATTGCTCTGGGAAAACCTCTAGCTGCCTCTCTTGTGAAATATTTCCTGTATACATTCATAAGTATTCACATTCTTAAGTATTCTTTATGAATCTGTCGGTGTATAGACCATTACTGAGAGAAATCCATGACATAAGATGACTATTTATTTTATCATAGTATTTCCATCAGTATTCCAGCTAACTCACAAATGAATATTCACATCACATTGTAACAATATTAATAACAATTAGTTAATACATTTATTTTATTTTCTCATTAATCATTTAAATGTTCTGTAGTTTATTATACCTTCGACTTTATTTAAGTTATTATTCATAGTTAAGTGCACAAAATAACTTACATTAGTTAATGCATTTTAATATCATTCATAACCTTATCATTTATTTATTTTTAGATCTAAAAGTAGATTATTTTTGTTTATTGTTTGTTTGTAAAAAAGCTCATTTTGAGTTAATCTGATGTTTCTTAACAGTAGCTTCATTTATGAATTAATATAATTATAATATATTCTTAAACATACTATACTCTAATACTGAACAATTTGCTTTGTTTTCATCATTTTGGTACAAAAGGATGACTTGATGACAATGAAGAGAAGTGAGTTGTAAGCAACTAAACTTAATCTTGTTTATCTAGATATAATTATTGCATACATTTATTATATGATTCCAAACATCAACAGTAATGTTATAATGTCAATATATTACGTAAAATTGCTCTTTATACCTTGCCAAAAACATGGATGCGCAGAGCTTGAACACTTCTAATGTGTGTAGACATAACAGCAGAAACATAAGGGAACTAAAATTTGTGATCAATACCAGTTAAGATGTCTATTTGATCATGCAAATTTACCATGTTCTGACACCCAATAGACGATGTCTTTTTTCGTTCTGGGGTGTCGTTAATCATTGATTCATTTATTCATTCATTCATTCATTCATTCATTCATTGATTGTTTAGAATTGTGGCTGTTGCTCAAGGCCATACACAATTTCAACTGGTTATTTAATTGATACTGCAATTTAAAATAAATTAAAATCTAGAAATATGTCCTAATACATGTATTATAAAAATTATATCATGATCCGAAAGTCAGCTTTGTTAAAGTAAAATTAAGTTGGCTGATGTATCGAGCAGACTATCATTGATATCATGTGACCGTCGTAATATGATAAGATAGTCATTTAATTGTATGTGGCTAGAACTTAAAACGTATAATAATGGGCGTTATACATGTAGTGTGATGAAGCTAACAACAGTGATATTATGCAAATATTTAATCAAATAGATTCAACAGTCTTATTTCACCAAAGATTTGTACCAAAGTGAAATTTTAAAAAATCGATACAAAAATCATGGTTCTCAAATACTATGTAATTCACATAATCAAAAAATGGGAGATTACTTGATAAAACTTGTATCTGGATAATAGTAATTTTATAAATCTTTTTGAGAACTTTTATTGTTTCAATGTACTAATGTGAGCAATTTCTTTAAAATTTGGTATTGTGATTTTTATAGCATGCATTGGGTGTTTCTAAATTGACATTCTCAAACTATGACTTATATATCCATACGGTTTAACATAATCACTTTAATAAAAATCATACAAAACACATGTGTAATAAAGATAAGCCATGCCATCACTGAAGCTACAACACAAGAGATTGGTTAACAGAACTAACAACCCAAGAATATATGTTCATTTTCAGTTATTTAAAACGGTTATCTCGCAGATATGTGTTCAGAAAATAAAGAAATCATTACATTCACATACATGTGTGAAATACAGATTTTACTAAACTCATGTCAGTATTCATGTATAGCCTGTTCTGTTCTGTTCTGCCTTCTCTTTTGCTTGGGAAATACTTGGTTCAGTTGATTACTATCATTAAAATAGATCAATCTCACATACAGAAGAACCAAAATTTTACATATTAGTTAAAAATATGTCCAAATCCTGTAATAATACTTTAACTTCAAAAATTGGTTGCTTCATCGAAGTCGAATGGGAATCGCCCAAGGATCACATGACCAATTTACAGAGAATTCTTTCATACGTACATGTAGCTAATGCTAGAGCTGATTGCTCACCACTCACTCCATCCATCGACTCACTGCTCCCCACTCTCCCTACTCATGTAGCTAATGCTAGAGCTGATTGCTCACCGCTCACTCCATCCATCGACTCACTGCTCCCCAGTCTCCCTACTCAACTGAGTACTCGTTTTACCTACCTCTACGCAATATACTCAATTGAGAACGTTTTTTCCCCATCAAGTCTGTATGCATTACCTATTGATCAGTTGTATTCATAAACTAAAAGAATGTTCATATTGACTAAAATTGCCAAAATATATTGTATAAGTATAATCAAATATGATATGGTGTCAATAGTGTGATACTTGAAATCAATTTTGTCACTATTCACACGGCTTAACTTAAGAATTTCACACTCATGCATGTATATAGGCAACTATCCATCTGTTGTGACCTTTGATCTACTTATTATTTTGTCTCTAATCCTACAATATACATGTAGTGGTATAGGCAGGGAGAGACCTTAATATAGACCGTGCCTATTGGTCAATCCCCAATTTACAAAACATTAAATAAATAAAAATTTATTAAATAAATAAAGTGGTACAAAAATTCTTTTGACTAACCCTTTTTGGACCTGAAAAAAAAAGTCATGGAAGTGTAAGAACCGTAGCTGTGTCTATGGTCTCTGTGAGAACGCACTAAGGATATGTCTCTCTGTTACATTCATCTTCTGATACGTTTCACTTTTATCTGTGCAAAAAAAAAAAATGAGCCGTCACATGGAAAAACCTACAACTTGGCAAAAAAAATGTTTTTCGACTTTTTGGTAGCAAATTATAGGTTACAACTTCAATAAAGTATACTGGAGTATTTCATTTATTGGAGCTCTATGTATTTTAAATCAGATGCTATTAGCACATTTATGGCACCAGGTTTTGTAACAACGTAACACACAGTTATAGAATTCCCACTGAGCTAAACACTGTACAACAATGTAAACTACTCCAGCTTACATTATGAGGTCAAACTTTGAACACATTTGCTCATTTTCTGACCTCATGCCAAGTTGTAGGTATTCTCATGTGATGGCTCATATTTTCTTTTTTATTGGTTACATGTACGGGCAGGAAAAAGTTGAATTATAATTAAAGCTTTTTGTTATGAGAAAAAAAATATGTTAATAGTCTAGCATCAAATAATATTGCCAATCAAAAGAGATAATTGTCTATTCGGTGTACTTAATACATACAATAATAATGACCTCTTCAGTGTTGTGTAAGGTTAGTGAAGTGGATATTAATCAAAATATTTACTCTGAAAAGCATCTGATATACCAGTATTTCTTGCAAAACATTTTTAATAATGTCTTTATGATTTACATATTAAAGATATTTACATACCTTTAATATTGAGATCACTTTCTTTAATTTAGAACCCCTTTTCTATACTAATACATTGTAGTAACATGTGTAGTAACATGTGATTTACTGTTTTGAAATATTTAATATTCATGTATTACCATTTGTATATGTATATATTCATGATATGTGTATATTATAGTTCTTGTTATTACACATGTGTATGTCTTGTCTGTCTGTCCGTCTGTCTCTGTCTGTCTGTCTGTCTGTCTGTCTGTCTGTCTGTCTGTCTGTCTGTCTGTCTGTCTGTCTGTCTGGCTGCTACAGAAAACAAACCAAGCATAATGGTCACATCCTATAGATATGTGTACAGTAGTATAGTGTTACCATTTTGAAATTACACATCATATTGATATCATTACAGTGCTTTAATACCTTTGTCAAAACTTTGTATATAACATTTTCATAATATGAACTAAACAAAGCTTCTAAGTTGTAAATAAACAAATACTGACAGAATAGTGAAGTCTTATAGTTAATATTATGAATTGCTTTAACAGTGTCCCAAAGAATATTGCAAACTGTATACTTTGTGTGTGTATAATATACATACATACACACACATGCACGCATGCATGCACACACACACACACACATGCAAACATGTGTGTGCACATACACACACGCACATACACGTGCGCACGCAAACACACACACATGCATGTACATGTGCGCACGCAAACACACACACATACACATGCATGTACATATAGCCTTTAATATTAATTTAATTAGCTTTTTTCATTGGTATACTGCATAATGCATGCAACATATTGTAAAAAAAAACATGTTACCAATAGATAGTGATTAAAAGTAATTTGTATGTACATGTATATCCTGTCATTTGACGTACAGCCTATGTGAATATGATATTGTCTACTGTCAAGTGTATTCAATGTTATTGTAGTTATCGAAAGACAAACCTACATGTATACATCTTCGCTATGTTATAAATAGAAAATGTGTAGCAAACGTCAAAGTAGTATTACAATGTATTTGTTTGGAAAGGACAAACAAATACTAAGTAATGTTTGTCACGTTTCCAGATCCTGTTTGTATTGTAAATGATTCAATATTCCAATGGAATAACTAGGAATGTGCAATATCACTGGCTTATGTAATACTGTAGCTATGACAATTACAGTAATTTATTTTGAGATTTTTCCATATAAACCCAAGTTATTCCAATACTGTCATTGACACCAGTAAAATTTACATACATTTAGAATGTAAGTGGCTGCACATTGTTTTAACTTCTGTGTTAAGCCATGCAAATCGGTGCAGTAGGTTCGAATCCCACTTGTGCTCATAAGTGTTTTTTCATTTACATAATTTTTGTTTGTTTTATATCATGAGTTCGTGATACAGACAAATCAAATCAAATACACACTGGTTGGCACTAAAATTGTAACTGTTAAATACTTCTCTTTTTTTGGTGAAAACATCCTATTATTTTGCATGTAGCACAATATAAATAATTGTAATACATCTATATAATATTAGATCACTAGGACCTGTGATTAAATCTTGAAATGATTTGTTAAAGTCTGAAGCATTAACCAAATGTTTTAGCTAAACCTTTCTATGATTAAACATCAGTCTCCTTGAGATCTAACTTGATTAAACCATGAATATGCACTGATTTTGTATATTATACATATTTATTTATGACACTAGTTTCAGCAGTAGCATTTAACTAACATTTAGTTTAAGTTATTTCACATAACATTAACCATTATTAAGTGGACCTCATCTATTAATATTTTAGGTTATTTCTCACTTTTAATACAAAACCTACATTCTTGTAAAATATTACTTTATGTCCAGTTTATGATCCCTGTATAACATAATTTTCATTATCATCAAATTTCATTAAATTCTAGGTAGCTACAGAAATACCATAAAAGTTGTGACAAATTGTTAATTATTTGGAAATTTTTACAAACATTTTCCCCAAAGATTCTTGTTACTGTTATAATTCTCTTTATTTATTTCCAACATCAGGTTGTGTTGATTTATTGAAAAGTTATATTTTTTCATGGGCAGTATCGGCAACAAAAAAAGGTGAAAAAGTAAGCCATCTCAAGATTGCACAAATGGAAACAATTTCCGTGATGCAAATACTGGTATATAATACACATACATGTTTTTATAGGTGTTAGTAATAATTAAGGGTATTTATGATTTTTTTAAAGGTATGTTGGGCTACACTGATTGTTTGTATGTTAAAGCTATGCATGGACTTCAATCTGTCCAACAATTACGAGCTGCTAATTTGTTGTGTAAAACACGTACTTTGCCAAAGACCCATAAAATATGTCATTTACTTAATCTGCATTGACTTTTAAAGGCTGATAAACGAAGGATAATTTGCATATAATAGCTGACACACATCCGACTTCAACCAATAGTCAAACATTGGTCAACGTTTGTGGTATGTTTTATCTTGTGTCAGTAAAAGATTCGTTAATACTAAATGATCATGAGTTGATGAATGTGCTCTAGTTACCAAGTTTGTACAATGTACAGTCTGGACAAGTATTTAATTTGCATTATCCATTTTCTAGGTCTTTAAACAGTAGCAGATAAAATAAGTCATGCATCACATATATGCTCAGGTGATGTTTAAATATTATAGGAGTAAATTAATAATAAAGATTTGAGTCAAAATCTCAATTTAAATCATTTGTGTTTTGCTAAATTTGGTACAAATTTGTATAATGTAATAATAATATTAATAATAATAATAATAATAATAATAATGATTATTGACATGAGAATGTTTTAGACAATGTATATGTTCGTATATTTGTTAAAACGGAAATGTTCTGTGTTTGTGTAAAGATGTGTAAACTGATGGCAGCTTTGTGAGACTACTGTGTCGTATTATATCATTAACATCATTATGTGCACTGTTTTTTCTATCCCAGTACCCTTCATTGATATGTGCAGACATGTTTCACTATCCCAGTACCGTTTATTGATATGTGCAGACATGTTTCATTTGTTCCAGTTCTGTTACAGTTACGTTTTGTTGGTATTTTGTAATCAAACTATAAATTTAAAACAACATCTGATCTTCTACCTCATTGTATTATTCTTTGTATATTCTGTGCATTTTTAAATTGTATCCACTCTTAATCATAGTAAAAAAAAATCTGAGTTAGGTTTTTTCAGTGGATAGTTCAATTTTCTTAGGAAAATTTCTTAACAACTTAACAGTGGGTAATAGTTATGTACAGGTAATCTATTTTATTTTATTTTCATTCAAAGTCTAAAATTAGATATTCTGAGAGATTTTGGGTGGTGGGTGGGGGGATTGGAGTATGGGAGAAATGACACCTATTTTTCTATACAGCTTGCATATTAAACCTTTGAAAATATTACATTTGTACAAAACTTTAGTTTTCAGTTTTTCACAAATGGTAATGTTTAAGGAAGTGATTAAATGCTCAGGAATATATATTATGACCTGATCACACATTAAAACATGCATCTGCATCAAAACGTTTATATACTCAGTATTCATATAAACAATTGATAAAACTAACCAAAAATGTTGAAACAATACTGGAAACACTACACCAAATACATAATGGAACATAATGGAACAACTTGCATTAAGTCATTTATTTTGGATCTCATTTGTTGCCAGAGAACACTAGACTGGTCACTGCGTACTGCTACCCATCCAGTTATTGGAGTACGGCTGTCTATTCTGAGAGCCTCAATCCATCCATCCATCCTCCCCAACTGTGCTGGCCATGTACATTAATAAATATTATCAAGTTTTCTTCACATTAATTAATTATTACTACTATTTTGATATGTAAAAAAATACTTTGGACTTTTATACAATTTTGTCAACAGATACAATTACCTTTTGTCTCGACACTGGCTGTTGATTACGATTTGAACCCTTTTTTTTAGATTTGTTATCCATATTCGCATAGAACTTTTTTATGTTTCATATCTCTCCATATATATATATATCCGTATGCATGTATATAGTGCATTGACTTCACATTTTTGTAACTTAACAATTTATCTAAAAGTTTTTTATGTATGAATTCCAAGATATTTTCTTTATCATTGCTGTTTCAAATAAAAAGATGAAATTGATCATGCTATGCTGTTGATCTCATTTTAAGCGGAAGCAAAAACACAAATTTGTAAAATGCAGCTAAGTTGCAAGATTCCATGTATTCTGTGATTTTCTAAATTCATCTCCTTGTCTATTTTGTTCACATACTACGTTTACTTGTAGTACATTTATCAAAAGGTCATTTGAATTGTAACAAAAACTATATTATATTTACTTACCCAAAAATAGAATATCTATAAATTAAAATGTTAAATCAAGGTAATTGATGTCAAAATTATATTGTTATGTAAAATGGATATTCTTGCATATTGGTTGCTATGACGAGCTAGCATTTTAACTGAAATGCAGCCCTCCAAATTTGGACTAGTTTGTGAAGGCATATGCAAACTAGTTTTGCCCCAGCAATTTTAAAGAAAAATCTGGAAAATTACAAATTATATTGAAATGGTAACATAAATCGATTGTGGAAAGATGAATGGCATGGAAATAAAAATTTGGCAATAAAATGCTGTCGCAGATCAATTTTGCAACAGCATTGCTGATTACTGCTACGAATAATATTTAGAATGTTGGAAATACCAAAATAAAACTATACCTATGAATGAAACGATTCTATACCATGAAATAAATCTCTGTCTGCACAAGTTAAGTGTTTGTTTGTGTTTTATTATTTTTTACTCCAAAGGCAACATTTTAAATAAAAAAATATATTCTATAATATCTCCAGGACAGAAGCTAGGATTAGTACGAGATGAAACCCGCTAGTACTTCTAATAAGTCTCAGCCAACTGTAAAATAGCGGTATTATTTCCTTTGTAGTTTGACTTCGGGTAGGCTACACATACAGCCTTTTGTATTTTAATTATATAAGTACCTTTCAAAAAGTCCTTTACGGGATCTTTTATATACATGTAGGGCCTATAGCACTGCACCCCACTGGAACACATCGATTATAAGTCAGCAGTATTGGATGTCAGATGCATGGTTATATTGACACGTGGTCACAGAGGAAACCCGCTGTTGCCACTTCATGGGCTACTCTTACCGAAAAACAGCAAGGGGTCGTTTATGTGCACTATCCCATAGACAGGATAGCACACAACACGGAATTTGATAAACCAGACGCGTTTCACTGGCTGGAACGGAAATTAGCCCATAAAAATGCTTTGCGCTGTGGAGGATCGATCTCTCGACACATCCCGCCACAGGCGGACATTCTACCTCTGAGCTACGTCCTGCTCCCCGCGTCGGGTTTAAGACTCGTAGGTACTAGGTTCGTATCCCATTCGTGACATACGTGATTTTATTCCCATATCAGGTGTAAAAGGAAAACAAGTCCGGTTATATCATAACAAAATGGATTAAATAATGAAATAAATATTTACGGAATGAAACAAATTTTTAATAGTCTAATTCATAAAACTAGTTATTACCTACAAGTCCTAGAGTTAATGTAAGAAAAATCGCAATAAAACTACGTGTTTTATAAAAGTTTTGTTTGGACTATAGGATTCCTATAGGTATGAAGGTCCTATAGCATTTTACATTGTGTCGGACCTATATTCCTACGAACTTCTATTCCTATATTACACCGGCTCCGACTCAGAGCGAGTGCTCCACAAGGTCCAATAGGTAAGTGTACTTTAACTTAAACCGACCAGTGTCCACAACTGGTATTATAAAGGCCATGGTATGTGGGAAAGTGCATAATTATAAAAGAGCTATTACTACTCGGGCGATTCCATGGTATTTGTCCCGCCCGGAACGATTGTTTCTCTTTGTTATGTAAATAAATGCAAATAATATTTGCATAATATTATTATCAAATTTCATTAATGGTTTTGTATTGCAAATTAAAATTCCTAACAGTTGAATTATCTAACAACATAGTGTTTTGTCTTAACTAACCATGGAATCGCCTACTCATCAAGAGTAGCAGGTTTCCTCTATCATACTAACACAACTCTGTCCTGAACAGGCAGTCGAGGCAGCTGGACTGTGTGACCTTGACAGACGTGCTCAAACTTTAACTAACTAACTAATAACTTTTATTTAGAAAAATATTTTATAAAAATAAATAAAAATAGCAAAAATAATATTTAAAAAAACCCAGACATAATATTTATATTAATTATTAAAAAAAAAAAAATTAATAATAATAAAAATTTAAAAAAAAAAACAAACAATGTGCACACTTTTCGGAAGGGCTGGGTGGGAGAGTTGGGTGGCGGAAGGATGGTGAGGGTGAAAGCCATGTTCGGATTGAATATCAACGAAGTCTTGCCAACATACGCATATGAATCATATGATGTTATATAAATGTTTGTATTGCGATGATTTGTTTTATACGTTCGTTAATAGTCTACCAAGAAACTCTCTTTGTACGATTTTTTCATTTATTGATTTATTAATTTTTCAGTATTTTCGAGAAAGCACAGCACAGCCTAATTTATACAATGAGCGTTGAAGTTCTGAAGATAAAACGAAATATGAAGGACTTGCTCGATTAATTCAACAGAATTTAAACAAAAACAAATGTGGAATAAAACTACTAATTGTGAACACAAAAGTGAAACATTAATGATAACAATTAAACAGACGGTAATTTGAGTTAATGTTTTGTTTGTTGTTTATATATTATGATCGTCGTGGTCACGTGCCCTGTTAAGTCAATGATAGTATTGACGTGTTGTTGTTGTTGATGATGATGATGATGATGTTGTTGTCGTTGTTGTTATTACTACTGTTACAAAAAAATAGAAGCTATTGCAAGTCAAACACATGGTATATGTCGACATATGGTCTCAGAAATAACCCTGCTGCCGCCATTTAAGCTACTCCTACCGAATAAAAAGAAGGGGTAATTTATGTGCATTTTTGCAGACAGTATAGAACACACGACCTTTGGCGAACCAGCTGCGGATTACTGGTTGGAACGGGAAATAGTCCACTGAGGATGGATCCTGTGACCTATCGAACTCCAGGTGGACTAATTAATGCTCTTGAGCTACGTCTCATTCGGCTAATACAGCAGAACAAAACAGAAATGAGAAATCTGAAAAGAAGAAGAAGAAGAAGATGATGATGATGATGATGATGATGATGATTATGATGATGATGATGATGATGATGATCATGATTATGATGATGATTATGATGATGATGATGATAATGATGATGTTAAGCGGGGTGTTGTAACACAAAAGCTGATGTTAAACTTGATTTAATTAATGATTTATTTAATATAATTTAACTTAATTGTTCGAATATTAAGGCTCTGATGTCCGTAATACAAAATTGCAAAAACAAAAAACAAAATAAATATATTTATAATGATTTAATAACGATACATCGTCATAATGGAATGTATGGAGCA